>JAHUXG010018017.1:0-138335 GCA_020740815.1 Sciurus niger | reverse complement strand
ACGCCCCCCAAAAAAGTCTGTGCATTTGATTATTACCTGATTAAATATAAAGACCGCCAGGTACCCAGTTCAGCCAGTGTCCACAGACCCCTGCTCCATGGTACTCAAGTGTCCAGTAGCCCACCAGCTCTCCCTCTGATTATCCCCCTCAGTCAAACTACCTTCATTTAAATTCCATTGAATTTCAAAAGTAAAGGCATCTTTGCAATATTATCTGCTCAACTAACGTCTCACGATGCCCCATTACAGAGTCCCTGTTTTTGGTGTTTTAAACATAAAGATCTGCTGACATTTGGTGTAAAGGTCTCAATCCATAGTGCTAATGGAACTCATTTAACAGGTTTCTTTGAGGCAAACTGAGTTTCGGTAATTATTTTCCTCTGAATTTAAGCACCATATGGAATTATTGAAAGGACATTTTGTTTTAAAATTGAGAGTATTATCCTCGCAGAACAGCAGCAACCCGGCATCACGACCCGAGCCCTAGAAGGCACCCAGACTCACTTGAGTCAGATCTCCGGACCCCAAGAACAGCCCAAGGTCACCTGTGTGGGCTGCGCCACGGGTCCAAACCACACAAATCCGTCTGCTCTAGTCCCCAAACCTGCTCAGCCTACCAAGGCAATCTGCCTGATATTACCGCCAGATCCTTGGGGTCATCTTCCATTCTGCTGGTCCTGAACCCACAGCTCAGTCTGTGAGGCTCACCACCGGCCACCTGTACTGCCTGCACTGCAGCCGCCCGTCCAGCACTGGCCCCTGCTCTGGCTGGGGTCTGTGCCCGGCTTCACTGCCCTCTGCCCCTGCTCTTGCCCATCCCAGCGTCCCCATCCAGAGACAGCCTTGAACAGTGTGAGGCCACAGCAGGCCCCATGCATGCCCACAAGGCTTCCAAACACCCCGTGAGGACCCACATCCCTTCGGTGTCCCTCGCAGCCCTCCCCCTTGCCCCTCCATCCTACGGCAGCCCTTCCAGGTGCACCTGGCCATGGCTCCCTCTGCCACCGTGTCCCCAGGTCCCTGCTGCCTTCCTGTGCCACTCCCCACAGGGGCCCTCTTGCCCCCACAGGGACGGTGTCTGTCCCAGCTTCCCACCCACCCTCTCATCCGCCGGCGCCCAGAACCCTGGGCCTCCTGCACTCACATCTGCATCCTCTCTCCACTGCATGCACGCACTGGGACAGGGATGTGGCCATGTGGTCATGTGGTAGCCCCACTGGCCATTGGGAGTGACCATATGATGTGCAGCGGCCATTAGCAGTCCATTTTCAATTGCCCTGGGGATTGGTTCAGATTTGGGCACATGGCCCAGCTAAGGGTGTGAAGACTGTCTTAGCCGCTGGGATGAAATCTGGATACAGGCAAATAGAAGTCAAGGCAGGAGGTGGCGTCTTCCTAGCTGCAGGAGGGAGTGTGTGTTCCTCCTCGGTAGAAAGAAAGAGATCAGAGAGGGGAGCCAGAGGGTGCTGTTTCCTGGCCTCCCCCGAGTCCTACCCCACTCTAATGTCATGCTGTTGTCTCTCGGGCTGGACTCTTGGCTTCTTAAAAGGCAAGACTCTCTCAGTCTCTTGCCTCTGTCCCCAACCAGCACGTGGTACGGTGTCCTGCCTGCAGGACGTTACAGAAAGTGTCTGGGTGGCTAAGCCAAGGAGCAAGCATCCTCCTCGTGTCTCCTCTCTGTCACTGCTTGACGATGACGGCGTCCCGAGTGCACTGCACCCTAGCTGACCATGTCTGGGTGGGCAAGGCGGTCCCTGCCCCTCCACCACTGCAGCACTGGGTGAACGTCCTCCTTCCTGCCTTTTAGGGTTCCAGGGCAAAGTCTCTGCTTAGTGAAGACTGGGCTCAGGGGCTGAGGGACTTGGCAGGAAAAATCTGAACAGCTGGAAGAATCAAGAAGAGTTGATGAAAAAACCTGTTCACAAAGACGCGGGAGAGATGATGAGGCCTGTGCAGGATGTGAATCAAGCAGGGGCAGGAGCTCTGGGAGCCAGCAGGACGTGGGGAGAGAGCTTAGCCAGAGCCAGCAAGACCAGCAGGGCAGGACACAGTCACAGCTCGGCCACTGACAGCCAAGGAGGCAGGCAGAACACCTGGAAAACCCCCAGCACACACCTCCCCTCTGCCTTGTGCTCCTGTTAACGCCCCCAGGGACTGAGAGCCCAGAACCCTGCACCAGGCATGCCCATCCCTGCACCCCACTGAGGGCACCTGCAGAGCACAGGGCACAGGACGGTGAGGCAGGGGACAAACGGGGCGTCACAGTATGGCAGCTTTCCTGGGGACACCAGAGTACCTGATGAGGATGGCTTAGAGGAGGAAATGATTATTGGGGCCCATGGTTTCAGAGGCTCTGTCTATGCTTGGCCAACTGTAACACACTGGTCTGAGAAGAGGAGAACACCATGGCGGACGGGCAAGGGAGAGGAACCCCCTGAGCTCATGGCAGCCAGGAACCAGAGCGAGAGAGGAGCCAGAAAAAATTGAATCCCCAAGGCCACACCCCCATGACCTACTTTCTCCAGCCCCATTCCACCTGTCCAGCTATCACCCAGTAATCCACTCAGATCACTCATCCATCAAATGGATTAATCCACTGGGAGTTATAGCCCTCACAGCCTTACCGTTTTGCCTCCGAACATCCGTGGCTGCGTTGCCTAACACGTGGGCTTTCCTGGGGACACGGGATGCCACAGAGACACCCCAGCAATGCCCTCTACCTGGGCAGTTCTGCTGCTCCACACCTCCTGACATGGGGCTCTGCCACCTCACCACGCTTGGGGCTCTTGCTGGTGTGGACAGAGGTCCTCCTGGTTGCCAGCTGATGGGCTGATACTGTGTCAGGTCCCTGAACTCTCCTGTTCACGTTGGTGGTCTTTCCTGTTCCGATTGCTGTCTCCGTGTCTACTCTCACCCTGCCCGCTCACACCCTTTGCCCATGTTTCCCCCAGCACTGGCACTTTTCCCATGGGTCTTGGGTCCTTCAGCTTTCTTGGTTCTCCTTGATCTTCTTGAGGTCATCAGCTCATGGTGACCAACATTGTTTTAGAGTTCCAAGAAAAAGACAGAACAACTTCCCCAAATCAAGTGGCATCATCCTCTCAGCCTGTTCCCCTCCTTCTGCCCTTGGTCCCTCCCTCTCAACTCCCAGGGAGCCCGAGAACGGAGGCAAAGGCTCCCCAGCCTGAGCTGGGTCTCTAGCACCCACGGTGGCCGCAGCCCGTCTCTGGGAGGAGCACGCTCACTGCCAGAGCCTGGTCCCACCCTGTGGGTTCTGCAGATGGCTTTGACCCACTGACCAGCAAGGCCATGGCCATGTCTCCAGCGGTCCAGGTGGATGCCATCCGTAAAGCCTTAGAGAGACTCGACAAATCCGGGATATACGGAGACAGCCCTGCGCAGCAGTTGCATGATTTAGAGGCAGGATTAATTGCTTCAACGCGATTAGTTACTTTACACCCATGGGATCTTTTTATCCCTCAACCTGTGTGGCTGCATTTAAATAACACCCACTCCAAGGTGGTGTTTGAAGCCTCTATCTGGGGTGTTTAGCGCTGATTGCTGTTGTGGAGAATTACATAAATAATTCTGTCTGACTTTAAGCAACTGAACTTAAAGATCTCCTCCTCCAATTAAGGCCGGGAAGTCTAGCCCCACAGAGGCAGCCAGCATCATGCGGCGCTTACAAACCCATCAGATGACGGCTGTTTTCCTGTTGTTTCCCCAGAATGCGGGTTCCTAATGGAATTTTAATCAGTGGTAAACTAAAAGCAAGAAAGCTCCATTAATTTTAAAAAACGCTGGTTAGAGAAAGCTAAGTGGGTTCTAGCCTGCTCCACTTCTCAGGCCTTGCTTGGTCCAGGGCTCTGTGACAAGAGATGCAGATGCAGAGTTCTCCAAACTGGGGTGCCCGGCTTTGCTTCGGTTCTTGAGATGTTCGACACCCCCAGGAACATAACCAAAGAAACAGTGCCAAACTATCCCGCAGTTTAGGAAGACAAGGCTTAAACCAAGCTGCAGGCGATTCTGGAAGAAAGCACGGACCTGCAATAGTTCTATGTGTCTGCTAGCACACGCCTCCCTGAGACTTTCCCTGATTTGAGAGCAAGCTTTGGTGCAGCACTGTTACACTGGCTCATGTCTTTGTTGTTGTGGGGGTGGTTTAATTGATAGTGGTTTTTATTAGGGAACAGGATTCATTAGGGTAACTTCCTAGCCTTCTGCTAAGACTCAGACTCCTGGTCCCAATCTATGGCGGAGCCAGGAAAGCTGGCATGAGCTGGATGGATTTCACTGTAAACACCCCACTTGTTTGCACTCAAAACCACCTGTTAAAAATAACAGAAACCAGAACAATGGAGACTGGGTGAGGGAGCAACGTGGCTTCTCCTTCTGCAGTGAAGGAGAAGTGGGAGATCTCACTGCAGACTTGGGGCCACTACCACCTCCAGACTGGACAGGAACAGCAGGAGAGATGCTCACTGGCCCCGAGGACCATCCAGAGCACAGCAGAGCCCCACTCCTCAGCAACGGGGACGGGAGGCCCATCTGGCACTACAATAAAAGTGACTAATACCAGACAAAGGGGGCATTTTTCCCTGAGGGAGAGGAGGGACAAGTTATTATTAGCCATCTTCCATGACTCAGTCTTCTTTTTCCATTATGATTCCTTGACTTGACACATCCCAGTAGAAATAATCTGGTAAATGAGACAAGACAGCGACAAAGTTGTGCTGACTACGTTGAGTGATTAGCAAGGTCAGTGTGGCCAAGAGAACTGTGGGAAGACGGTGACTCCAGAGTACCAACTTCAGCAGGTGCAGGACAGGTGCTCAAAAGGCTCCGGCTAGGCCGACTGCCCAGGTCGACGCTGCGGCCCTGCCTCCTGCGCCTGGAGGACAGAGCCTCTGGCCTCACTCCACTGGACCTGTGTGTCCTGTGCTGAGCTCCTGCTATGTGCGGGGCGGTGCTGGACTCTGGGGTCTCAGCAGGGAAGGAGGAACATGGGGTCCCACCAGGAAGTGGCAGCGGGCAGGAGGCAGACGCACTCACGGGCTTGGAAAGTTTTCCACGGATAAGCACCGAGTGGGATGCTCAGTGGCCACAGCTCCTGCTCTCGCCTCCTGGAGCTTCAAGAAAAAGCCACAGTCGCTTTCCATGATGAGCGTGGCCCCGGAGGCCCTGCCCCTGCCGGCTGTGTCCTCCTCCAGGGCCTGTCCCTCATCCTCCTCCCTCCCTCTCTCTGCCTCTCTTTCCCCTTCATCTCTCCCTCTGGCTCTCCCTCAGCTCCTGGTGTCTCTCTCCATGTCTCTGTTGCTGTCTCTCTCCATCTCTTTCTCCATGTCCTCCTCGGCTCCCTTCCTCTCCCATCCACTCCAGCCATGCCAGCCCCCACCCCCTCGGGCCTCGGGGTGCTCTCCTCATGGCCACCTGTTCCCCTTTCAATCATGTCCTCAGCATCTCCTCCAGCCCATCGGTTCCCCCGGACCTTCTCGGAGGACCAGCAGTATACTGCTCCTCAGGGGCACTCACCAGAAGAAGAATTCGTGTTGATTCCTACACTCTCTCTTTACCACATTTGTGCTGGTCACTTTGCAGTCTCCACAGAGGGGCCACTGCTGAGTCCTGCCAAGCTCAGCCCAGGCGCACCCCGGGGAGAGGGCCTCTGACCCAGAGGACACCTTCCTGAGCCCTCAGCTCCTCTCTGCCTGGAGCATGATGTGGGGGGGCGTGCCCCGAGGAGTTGGGATGAGTGACCCTCCCACCAAGTCTCTCTGCTGCCTCTCACTCAAGCTAGAGGCTCAGGAAACGCAAGAGGAAGAAAATAATCACAAAATCGTCCTCACAACTCCCCTGCTGACCAGTGAGCCCAGCGGGCAAGACTCCACCTCTAACCCATGAGTGGAGAGATCGTGCCATGGGGCCGCCCTGGGGAGGCTCTGCTGGCGTTCGGTTGGCGCCACGTGATGATCCGGGTTGTGTTGAGGACTTGCTCTGCATAGAAGTACCTGTTAGCAAAGACGGTGGCGAGCGGTGGAGCGTGCACCTGGGAAAGCTCCGCCTGTCTTGGGCGACAGAGTTTGTTGCTCCCTGGATTTTCAGAGTGGAAGAAGGAGCTGGGCGTGGCAGAAATGCCCACGTGCACTTTCTGGCTGCTGGCTGCACAGTGCAGTGTTTGGATTCACAGACACCAAGGTCAGCAGAGCTCGCATATGTGTGGCCTCAGCATGCGGACCCTCCAGATGTCCCGTGGCCTGGGGGCCTGACTCCCCTACCCCCAGTTGTCCTGCTGCATGAATGGGCGCTGCCCAGTTTTAATCCAAAAGCGCCCCACTTGGGGGCATAGACTGCATGGGGGGGTGTTTGAGAGAAACAGACAGATGGGAACAGGGCGGCTGGACCCAGAGGAAGGGAGAGTAAGGCCACAGCAGGCAGGTGGGCACCTCGCCACCAAATGGGGCTCAGAACATCAGAATGACTAAGGAAATGGGGTGCTTGCATTCCAAGACAGAAAAACCAGGGGGCGCAGGCTTGACGCATCTTGTAGAAGGGAGCCACCGGGGTGATTGTAGGAGGAAGGCTCTGGAACCTGGGAGGAGAGCAAATAGAGCCAGGAACAGGGAGCCCGGCCCAGCCACTGCCAAGAGTGTTGTTCCGAGTTTGCAACTGTAATTGATGACAGCTGGTGTTCCTGAATGTCCGTGGGTGCTAGGCAACGTGAGAAGTCCACTGGGTGGCCCTCAGAATGACCCCTGGGGTGGAACGTGGCCGCTGTCGTCACCCTTCCACTGGCCAGAGGAGGAGAGCAGGCAGCAGAGGAGTCAGCGGCTCTCCCAAAGCCTCACCAGTGGAAGGAAGGCAGGCCAGGATCCGACCAGAGCTGCCTGACAGCCAGGCACCCCTTCCAGATGCTGGGAGCCCCTGGGTGCAGCCTCTCGGCCTCTGCACAAAGCATGCGCTCAGCTTGCTGGTCGTCCGCCTCACAGGCAGGTGCTGGAAGCTGTGCTACAGAGCTGTTGGTGGTAAGGACTGGGGTCAGCCCCAAATCAAGGACCCGGAGGAGCCCAGTATGCTCCCACCCCACGGAGAGATGGACCAGGCACAGCTATGGAAACAAGTCACACGTTAACAAAGTTAGTGCAGGAATCCTTGGTGCGGGGGGCAGACATCCCAGACACCCAAACCGAGGGGCTCATTTTCTCACCTACTTGGGAAAGCAGAGACGTTGCCTGGGGTGGGGAACGGGGTGAGAGAGAAGAAGGCGACTGAGGATCTCTGCTGAGTGTCTGGCACACTCATAACTGGGAAAGGATCATTCGGAGGCAAAGTCAGCTGTCAGGTTCTGAAGTCTCACCTCCCAGTCAGATGGTGGTCACTGGGTGGGCAGCTGCTCCTATCATTCTGACTGACAGACAGAGGGATGCGAATTTGACATCCTAAAGAAGAATCCCTCGTTTTTGTTTTCTGGGTTTTTTTTTTTTTTGTTTTCCTTTGGCTTTCACTTCTTCAAAAACATTGTTTTGCAATGTGACAAATTATAATTGTATATATTTTGGGGTACAAATCGATGTAATGATCTATGAATACAAGGTGGCATAATTAAATCAAGTTAATGAGCATATCACCTCAAACACTTTTACAATGAGAACATTTGAAAATTACTGTCTTTTGTGATGTATACTACAGAGTTATTACCCAATTGTTGCAGTACTATTCACAAAAGCTCAATGTCCATCCACAGAAATGTAGTATGTATACACCACAGAATACCATTCAGCCTTTAAAAAGAAGAAAGTTCTATCATATAACCTGAAGTAAAATGGGCCAAGCACTGGAAAACTCACACCCTTGTTCCCATATCTATGGGACATCTAAAAAAATTAAAACATGAAGATGAAAGAAAAGGAAAAGAAACTTCCACATAAGCATGGCTCTAAAACGCAACAGATCCTCCAAGCTGCACTTAAGAGCCTCATTCCTTAAGACTGCTACTCTCACATGCACACACACAGAAACCATCCCGAGAGGGGCATGCAGGAAGACGCTCCCTGTGGACTTGGGGACAGCAGGAGGACATTCCGAGCCCAGGACACTCTGAGACTCGCGAGTGGCTGGGCTTGGTGCCTACTTGTTAAGATCATTAGAGGGCCTGAACATCATAATTAAGAATAAAATCTAGCCCCTGGGCAATGCCTGGGTACACACTGAAAAGCTGGACATGTTTGTGTATAATTGTGACTCCATAAGAGTCTTGTCCCAGGGCCAAAGATGGAAAGAGAACACAGAACCATCCGGATAGCTTGGCTGTGACAGCAAGCCTGGGATTTAATTTTCTCCTGAATGTCTTCAGGGAGTAAAAATAAGGAGGGAACATTCAGGCAGGTTCTGATGAGATTCGCCCTCAGTTCCACATCTGCTCATGATTCTGCTTCTTCCTCTTCCTGCAGGACTGACCCTGCGGCCCATGCTCAGCCCTCAGACCACATGATCAGCACCCAGCTGCCCCTGGTTTTCCGGTCCTCCTCCTGCTGGGGAGTGTTGGTGCCCCTGGGTCACCGCCCCATAGATGGGACTCTCCACCGTAGGCACTTCGCCAGGCCCCTCTGCTTCTTCCTCTGCTTCAGCGGGAGGGACCCTGCCGATGCATCCAGGATGTCTCAAGACTCCTTCCACCAGGCAGGACTGCCAGCTCGGCTTGGGATCCCTGCCCGCAACCTCCCCTCCTGTAGCAGGGACCCTCGCTGCCTTGCTGACAGCAGGTGCCCCTTCCGTGTCTTAGCCACGTGGACATCTCTTCTCTTTCCCATTCCACGTTCTCCTCACCCTGATGTCCCCCTACAAATTTCCCTGTGGAGATCACAAGCTCATTTTGGGACAGTCTTGTCTGCTTGACTACCAACCCCACACAGGGGCAAGGAGGGAACTGGGCTTACAATGATATTTTTCTGCATTCGACACTACCAAGGTTTTAATTCCAACAATGTCATGATCTTTTCTCCAAATGACACAACAGACGGCATTTTACCATGTGACAGACAAAGCAAAATGATGTGCCAGGAGGTGACTGTCGCCCTGCGGATGGGGGCTGACTTTCCCTGTGTCTTTTCTGGGTTTCATAACTCTTATGCATTATGGAGAAACCATCGCTGGACTGGTAAAAAAACAATCAAGTCTGAAGTTTGCATAAGTGATGCAGTTTCCAATTCTTACAAAGAACTTTTATCTATTTAAATTCTGGAAACAATATAAAGCTCCTGATCCCACTGTGGTCCAAATTAGGTAAATATTGAAGACGGGCAGGGAGAGCTGATCTGTGGCTCTTCTGGCCAATGCTCAGGCGGGAGGAAAACTTGTTATGGCTTTAATATTTGTCACCTGGGAATGGCAGGCCCAGAAATAGAACCGTATTGCCAGGACTCAGAGCCCCCAGGCGCAGCAGGAGGGACTCCACCAGCTTGTGCCCCCTCGCCTGCACACAGCCCTCCCCAGTCGGATTCATTTTACCTCCTCTCCAGGAATTGAAGTACATCCAAATGACCCCTGGGCCTGGTGGATGGTGATGGATGGCAGAAGAGACCTGAGCAGGCCGCTGGGTGCAGCCGGGACCCTGGAGCTCCCTGCCACCTCCCCAGCCATACAGCCACCCCTCCCCCTCTGCGGCCCCATCCCACAGCCTCCCATACTGCTCTGTTTTCAAACTGTGAAAGAGCTGCCCATGTGCTCTCCGTGGGGAACGCAGGAGCAACGGGAAGAAAAGGGGGGCTGTGGAGCTTCTGGCCCGACCTTCAAAATTCTCAGGCTGAAGAGGCTCAGCCAGTGACCTCAGAGATGCGTTACTGCGTGAGTAAAGAGGAGGGGAGAGATATATATACATGACATTCTCGCCAGCATCCTGCAACAGGCCTTCTCGGGACTCTCCTGGGGTCCCCAGGGTGGGCACCCGCCCTCACGCTCACTTTAGGGCCTGGCACAGAGCAGGGGTTTCCAATCACCCCCAGAGCAGCGCAATTTAAAGGCTCTGGATTCTCTGGCTCGTCTCCAGAGCCCCATTCCATCCAAATCTTAGGGATGAACATGGTGCTTTCAGATCGCTTTTTGGACTGTGCTAAATTACTCATGAGATCCAACACTTAGGTTCTAAACTAAAACATCAGAGACGAGGAAAACACAAGCCCAAGCTTCTGCCCTCCTGCTGGTCTCCAGGCTCACACATTAGGGTTAGGAAAAGGGTCTCCCCTCTTTTGGAATTTGCCTCGTGGTTTCATTAACACCTGAGAGACTGCCATCTGAAGCTCTACTCTCTGTTGTGAAATTTCCTTATCTTAAAACTTTCTGGTGCTAAAACCAAGTCAGATGAGAAAAGTTACCTCTGGGCTTTGCAGGCTCTGTATTGAGGAGTTTGAGCTGCTAAAGAAGCAACAGCTTTAATGAACACTTTCCCCTGCAGTGTCCGTGCCAGGTGTTCACACGTATTTATAAAGAAGAGTGTCCCCAGGCCCTGTCTGCTGCCGCACCCCTTCCCCGCTGCTCTAGCCCCACCCTCACGGCCCAGCAACCACACACTTTGATGTCCACCTCCAAACCCTTTGCTCTAAAAGGCTTGAGTTTGAGTTCTTCAGCAATGACGTGGACAGCATGTAGAACAGTCCTCCCTTTCCTCTCTTCCCCTGGCTTCTTTATTCAATTCCTTCCCTTTTCTTTAAAAAGAAGAATTAGTTTTCATTAGTTTTACCTGGCAGTAGAATGCACTGTGATATATCATACATAAATGGGGGATAATTTCTCATTCTTCTGGTTGTACATGATGAAGAATCCCACCGGACATGTAGTCTCACAGGAACACAGGGTGTTAATGTCTGCTTCATTCTACGGTCCTCCTTAGCCACAGACCCCTCCCATCCCTTCAATCCCCTCTACCTAATCTACAGTAACGCTATTCTTCCTTAGCCCCCCCAGCCCTTACTGTGAGTTAGCATCCACATATCAGAAAAAACATTTGGCCTTTGGTTTTTTGGGACTGGCTTATTTCACTTAGCATGATACTCCCCAGCTCCATCCACTTACCTGAAAATGCCCTAATTTCATTCTTTTTTAAAGTTGAGTAATATTCCACTGTGTATACACATCACATTTTCTGTATCCATTCATCTGTTGAATGGCACCTAGGTTGGTTCCATAGTTCAGCTATTGTGAATTGAGGTGCTATAAACATTGATGTGGCTGTGTCACTGTAGTAAGATGATTCTAAGTTATTTGGACATAAACCAAGAACTGGGATAGCTGGGTCAAGTAGTGGTTCCATTCCAAGCTTTCTGAGGAATCTCCACAGTGCTTTCCATAATGGTTGCTACAATTTGCATTCCCATCAGCAATGTCTGAGTGTACTTTTTCCCCACATCCTTGCCAACACTAATTATCCCTTATATTCTTGGTAATTGCCTTTCTGACTAGGGTAAGATGAAATTGTAGTTTTGATTTGCATTTCTCTAATTATTAGAGATGTTGAACATTTTTTCATGTCTTTGTTGATCAATTGTATTTCTTCTGTTAAGTGTCTGTTCAGTTCCTTAGCCCATTTATTGACTGGGTTATTTGGTTGTTGGCCTTGGGTTTAGCATATGAGGTATGTTCCTAATATCCCTAGTTTTTCTAGTGATTTGAACATGAAGAGGTGCTGTTTTAAGTCAATTTATGTGATGAATTACGATTCTTTATTTCAAGTTCTGAAAGAAAATGGATGACAACCAAGAATTTTGAATCCAACAAAATTAAGTGTCAGGATGAAATAATAACCTTCCAAGATAAATAAAAATTAAAGAAAGCTACAAGTAGATATTGTGCAATATAGAAAATTCTCAATAAAATATTCCATGAGGATGAAGTGGAAAATAAGAAAGGTGAAAACCAGCAAAGGGAGGAAATACACCAAAGGAATTGTCAATCAAAGGAGAAACTAAGTCAAATTAAAAACCGGAAATAAACCAAAATGAGCAGGAATACAAATCATATCTCAATAATAACCCTGAATGTTAATGGCCTACACTCTAAACTCATCAATCGAAAGACATAGACTGGAAGATTGAATTAAAAAACAAGTCCCGATAATATGCTGTCTCCAAGAGACTCACCTCATAGGCAAAGACATCCATAGACAGAAGGTAAAAGGTTGGGGAAAAATCTGTCACTCACATGGATTGCATAAACAAGCAGGGGTCTCCACCCTCATATCAGATAAAGTGACTGCAAGCCAAAGTTAATCCGAAGGGACAAAGAAGGTCATTTCATTCTACTGAAGGGAATTATACACCAACAAGACATAACAATCGTAAATACAATGGAGCATCTGTGTACATCAAATAAACCCTTCTCAATTTCAAGAATTAAATAGACCACAACGCAATAATTCTGGGTGACTTCAAAACAACTCTCTCACTACAGGACAGATCTTCCAAACAAAAACTAAATAAAGAAACCAAAGAACTAAATAATGCAATCAATAATTTAGACTTAATAGACATATGTAAATAGTTCATCTATCAACGAGCAAATACACTTTTTTTCTTAGCAGCACATGGATCCTTCTCTAAAATAGACCCTAACTTATACCACAAAGCAACTCTTAGTAAATATAAAAATATGGAGCTAATACCCTGCGTTCTATCAGATCATAATGGAATAAAATTAGAAATCAATGATAAAAAATAGAAGCTACCCTAACACCTGGAGACTAAATCATACACTACTGAATGATGAATGGATAGCAGAAGAAATCAAGGATGAAATTAAAAAATACTTAAAGGTAAATGAAAATAACAGTACAACATACCAAAATATCTGGGACACTATGAAGACAGTACTAAGAGGAAAGTTCATTGCATTGAGATCATTTATTAAATGAATAAAAAGTCAACAAATAAATTACTAACATTTTATCTCAAAGTCCTAGAAAAAGAAGAGTAAATCAACACCAAAAACATTAGAAGACAGGAAATAATTAAAATCAGAGCTGAAGTCAATGAAATTGAAATAAAAGGAATAATTGAAAAAGTTGACAAAACAAAAAGTTGGTTCTTTAAAAAAATAAATTAAATTGATAAACTCCTAACCACACGAAGGAAGAGAAGGAGAGAGATACCCAAATTACTAAAATAAGTGATGAAAAAGGAAATATCACTATGGACAATACTGAAATACAGAAGATAATTAGAAACTATTTTGAAAATCTATACTCCAATAAAATAGAAAATTTTAGACATCGACAGATTTCTAGAGACATGACCTACCCAAATTGAATCAGGAGAACATATATGATTTAAACAGATCAATTTCAAGTAATGAAATAGAAAATACCACCAAAAGTCTTCCAGGGCTGGGATATAACTCAGTGGGTATGCACAAGGCCCTGGGTTCAATCCCCAGCACCACAAATAATAATAATAATAATAATAATAATAATAATAATAATAATAAATAAAAATAAAAATATTTGCTGCCACATCAATATTTATAGCAGCTCAATTCATAATAGCTAAACTATGGAACCAACTTAGGTGCCCTTCAACAGGGGAATGGATAAAGAAAATGTGGTACATATACACAGTGTAATATTAGTCAGCCTTAAAAAATGATGAGATCATAGTATGTTCAGTAAATGGATGGAGCTGGCAAATATCCATTTAAGTGAAATAAGCCAAATCCTAAAAAGTCAAAGGCCAAATATTTTCTCTGATAAGTGGACCATTTTTGGCAACTCTTATATTCAGACTGATTTCAGCACAGAATTGGCATCTTTGGTCCCCTTTTCGATTGCCAGGAGCAAATCAAATCCTCTGAGGAATGGTCTGGTGAATGATGGAAACACGTCTTGATTATAATGAGTGCCGTGGTGAAGAGAATCAACTATGACAGACCCTAGCTTTCTGGTAATAAAATGACTCTGTATGGATTTGCCTTGAATTCACAGGAAGCTCCCAATTCCTGGAAACCTCAGTGATGAGCTCTCTTAGCATTTGCACCCAAATATTCAGGGGAAAATGCTGTGATTGAATTCAAATTCAGACAAGAGGGGCAGGATGGTGTATTAGAGGCACCCAGCACTTGTCTGTAGTCAAAAGAGAGAATCCAAAAAGCACACTGAGGTTTGTGGCCATGGGAGAATGCTCAAGATCAACAGAGGAGAGACTTGAACCTGAGGATTCCTGAGTATTGTGCTGAATTTGAAATTGAGTGCCCAGTACTGATCCCAGGGCAGGCAGCAGCGCTAGGGCAGGCCTCCAAGACAAGGGTTGGGGTGGAGAGTCCCAGTGAGCAGCAGAGGCACAGGATTCAGCACTGTGCAGCAGTGTCATCTGAACACATGACAGATCTAGGACATGCATGATGAACAGGCTCTGGAGGTGTGCTCTGCCCTTCACTGCATATTCTCCTGCATATTCTAACTAGGAGTGACACGTTCCCAAGGGGGGTTAAAAACTTTCTTAACTTGTGTCTTCATGTTTCAGACATAATGTTAATTTAGGTTAACATTTCCATTCATCCAAAACATTATATGTGAAAATCTATGTAATAGATAATATGGATATGTAATGTATATATGGATACATAATATGGATATAGATAATATGGAATAGAGAATAGATAATAGATAAGAAACTAAGATACATTTGAAAATTAAAACATCTTTCCTTAGTTTTGTCAAGACACCCATTTCAGAAAA
This sequence comes from Sciurus niger, assembly GCA_020740815.1. NCBI lineage: Eukaryota > Metazoa > Chordata > Mammalia > Rodentia > Sciuridae > Sciurus > Sciurus niger. Next base: position 123,619 of record JAHUXG010018017.1, on the reverse strand, counting down.
ATTAAGAAGTATACATAAGAATCTTAAAATTCTACTATTCATATATAACTACTATTAACATTAAACACATAACATATATATATATATGCATTTTAAAAATATAAAATCATATTAATAGTTTTAAAACTTCGAAATTATTTTAAATTGCATCCAATATTATTTTAATGCCAGATCTTTTAGCATATAGTTCATCTATCCAGAACCCTATATTGGACATTTAAATTATTCTTGCTACCTTAAAAACAGCTATCAGGAATATTCCTACAGCTCTCTGTTTACAAATAAACTTTTTTTTTTCTTTTTTTTTTTTTTTACTGCTGGGAGATTGGGAGATTACCTTATTTATTTTTAAATCTCTCAGCTTTCAAATAAACATTATTTTAACATAAATTTCTAAAATATCATTGATAGGTCAATGGCACATAAAATTCTAAGACTTTTAAATTACTCATTAAATCACTGTCCTGAATGATACTACCCATTTACATTCTCTCCAACAATATTTAAAAGAACTAATTTCCTACACTTGGATTGGCACAACATTTAATGAGAGTAAATATTACTCCTATTTTGTTAGGTAAAATCACAGTCATTCTTTTGCTTCTTTTTTAGTATTAATGAGTGGAAATTTTTGTCCTGTGCTCACTGAACATATGTATTTCTTATTGCACCAAATGTCTTTTGATAGCTTCTGTGTCCTCTCTTAAAATAAAATTCTCTCATCTCATTCCAGGTTAAAATAATCATTCAAATTCATTTAAACTTAAAATGAAAAGATTAATTTTTGCTATACAAATTACTATGTGCCTAATAGAAACAGAAAATGCTTTGTACAACTGTTTAAATTTATACAAAATTATATTCCTTAATCCATAGCTATTATAAAAATTAAATATAATTTTACACTTAATCATTTTATATTGTGTTTTCCTTACTAATTACAACTACTGTTTGTTAACACCTTAAAAAATACCAATTCTAATATAACAACTTAAGTTAATTTAAGGTGATAAGAACATTGTGCATATACACGCAAGTTGTAAAACTGATTTTCAGTATCTATACTGATCCCATTTTATAATTTTGTTGCTCACCCATTATTAGAAACAAAATCAAATCATACATTTGATAAAAACTAGGCCTTCTTTTACTGTAATGCCCAATAATATTCAAAAATTTCTCTGGCATCTAAATGTTGTCTCAGATTTTCTCCATCTTATACATGGCCCCATACCTAACTTTAGGGACAGGAATGGCAAGGAGAGTTCCTGCTATGGCCTGTCAGTTTATATGCAATTTCCTCATGCCTCATTTCCTGGAAATGTAAGATTAAGGAAGATTAAGGAGAAAAAGAGATAAATATCATGTAACTTGTAAGAAATGTAACCTAAGAGATGCAGAGCTGCCAGGGTGAAAAGTCAGGGCATGGGTGTAAGAATATACAGCCTACAGCTCACGGAGGTGTAGGTGCCCCAAGGTGGACTTGGGTGTTTCTGCAGGGGGTGGTCTTAAGAGTGGCCCCCTCAGCCCCAGGAACAGAGTTGTTTTTTCTCCCTTTTAAGGTGGTCACTATACAGATGATCTGGTTAGTGGGACTAAAGGTGTTGAAACCCAAGTTGCTCCATTAGCTCTGTCTTGGGCTTCTTATTCCTCCAATTTGGGAGGAGAGGGAGGGACATGGCCCCAAAGGCAGATATGAAATAAGCCAGGAACAGAAAGAAAAGCATCTTATAAACCCCATTTGTGTAATCTAAAAAGGTTGATCTCAGAAGTGGAAAGTAGGACAGCATTTACCACAGGCAGGGGTGGTTAGTGGGGATGGGCAGATTGTAGGGTTATTTGTCAAATGACACATAATTATAGTGAGGTAGGAGGAGTAAGTTCCAGAAATCTAGTGTTCAGCATGGCAACTATAATTAATGACACATACTATATTCTTGAAAACAATGTCACGAGGCTGTATGCTAAGTGTTCTCACCATGAACATGACTACTGAGATAATTAATGCATGTTCACTAGCTAAATTTAACCATTCCACAATGGATATATAATTTAAAACATGTTGCATCCAATAATTATATATACATATATATATACATACATATATATATATATATATATGTTTCTATATATTGATTTACCTTTATTCTAAAGCTGAGATATTTCATTTGAAAATGAGTATGGTTCAGAAAAGGTGTTTCTCAATGTAGCCTCCCAGGATTCCCTGCAGCAACTAATAATGCCAAGATTAGATAGAACTCGATGAAATTGAAAACAGAAAAATGAGAGAAAACTCAACAGAACAAGGAGCTTGTCTTTTAAAAATACCAATTTGCCAATTTTATTTATGTTAAGACTGTAAAAGAGAGAAGAAATAAAAGTATAAGCATCAGGAATGAAATACAAAATAATATGAACCCTGAAAATATCAAAATAATAATAAAGGGATACTATGAATAACTTTCCATACATAAACTTGACAGTTCATATGAAACAGATCAATTACTTAAAAAAAAAACTACCATAAACTACCCAATATGAAATAGATAATTTGGACAGCTCTGTAACTACTCAGTGAGTAGCATTTGTAATTTGAAAACCCCCAAAGCAGAAACCTCCATTTCCATATATTTTTACTGCAGGTTGCTACCAAGTGTTTTGAGAATAATTAACATCAGTTCTTATATGGTCTCTTCCAAATCATAAAAGAGCAGGCAACACATCCCAATAATTTTTGATGCTTTACTCTGATAGCAAAAACTGAAAAGATAGCATTTTTAAAAATAAGACTATAGATAAATATTGCTCATGAATAGAAATGCAGAAATTCTTAACATGATATTAGTAAATAAAATTCAGCTATATATAAAAATAATTATGCACCATGATCGGATTGAACTAATGTCAGGAGTGAAAGGTTGGCTCACTATTTTAAAATCAATTGGTGTAATCCACAATGACAGAACAATTATATTATCATATCCATTGATAAAGAAAATGTTTGAGCAAATTCAACCCCCATTTATGTTTTTTAAAAACTCAGAAAAATAGGATCAAGGGAACTACCAACTTGATAAAGAACATCTATAATAAACCTACAGTTAACATTATATTTATGGGTGAAAGATTAAATGATTTCCCCTAAGATCAGGAACAAGTCAAGGATGTTTACTCTCAAGGATCATATTCAACCTAGTGCTAGAATTTCTAGCTACTATAATAAGGCAAGAAAAGTAAATGAAAGGCACATGGATTGGAAAGGAAGAAATAAAACTATCCCTGCAACCATTGCAGATGACATAACTGTCTTCATAGAACATTCCAAGGAATCTACAAAAATATCTCCTAAATCTAATATATGGGTTCAGTAAGGTTATAGAATATAAAATAAATAAGCAAAAAATAATATTTCTATATACTATCAATACACAAAAACTAAAAATAAAATTTTTACTATTGCTTATTTATGTTCATTTCAAATAACAAAGTACATAACTATAAAACATGTACAAGATTCATATGCTACAAACACAATACTGATGAAAGAAATCACAGATCTAAATAGTGAGACATATTCTATGCAGATTAGAAGACTCACCATAGTAAAAATGGTAATTCTGCCCAAATTGAGGTACACAGGTTTATCATAATTCATATAAAAATCTCAAGATTCTCATATACATAGGCAAGATTATTCTTAAAATTTGTGTGGGAAAGTAAAGGGACTACCATAGTTAAAATAAGCTTGAAAGATAATGCAAATAAACTTGAATCTGTCTGCCTGACTTCAAAGCATATACCTATTGTAATAAAGATGGTGTGGTATTGGCAGAGAATAAATTCACAGATTAATAGGTCAAAGTAGACAAGACAGAACAACCCATATAGCCACTTATTTTTTTTTTTTACTTAGTTGTAAAAACAATTCAGAGGATGGAAGACAGTCTTTTGAACAACTGGAGTCAGAACAACTAGATCCCATTGGGGGAGAGTAATTAATTTTGACCTGAGCCTCACACCTTATCCAGAAGTTAACTCAAAATGGTCACCAACTTAAATGTAAGTTGTAAAACCAAAACTTCTAGGGGGAAAAAACCCAGAAAATCTCCACAATTTAAAATTAGGCAGTGTATACTAAATGACCTCAAATTCACATGCCACTAAAAAAAAATGTGATAAATTATACTACCTTAAAATTTAAAGTCTTTAAATTTCTTTCCCTGGAATTTAGAGATAGCCTCTATGACTGCTTTGACAAATGAAGAAGTGATACCATGCCATTTTCCAGCCCAGGCCTTAAGCAACTGACAATCTCTGCTTCCTGGCTTTTGCAGTGCTCACTCTGAGGGAAGCCAACCACCATTATAGGAAGACTTGCTCCTATGAGACCACCATTCTGCGAGGAAGCCCAATGGAGGCCTGTGGAAAGACTGAGTGGAGAAAGAGGTCCCTGGCCAGCCCCATCTCTTCCAGCCATCTTAGCCCAGTGCCAGTCATGTGAGTATAAAAAGCCATTTTGAACACTTTGTGCCAAAAATCACAATGTGAAGATGTGCCAAGAAACACACCCAATAGTCATAAGCAACCAAGTCATTCTGAGCAGAATACTCATTTCTCCTGAACCCTAGTAAATTCCAGGACCACAAAATCATGAGCATAATAAAATGAACACTGTTTCACACCACTAATTTTGGAGTGATATGTTATGCAACAATAGATAACTAGAACATGGATATATTTAGGTATATTAACTGAAGCTTCCTCATGACAATTAAGGTGCTAACTTTGGGGTCAGACTGACCAGAGTTTGAGACTAGTCTCTGCCTTTTACTAGTTTATAATAAGAGCATTCCTTGCTTTGTAAAAGAGGAGGAGGAATCATATCTAACGCATGATTTTTTTCCCAACCTTTATAGCTAGTTTTCTTTCTCAGATTCAGGCATCAAATTAGGCTTGAGTTTTGTTTTTTATTGAAGGTTTCACTGCCATTAACTATTGTCTCACTCTTCTACATGAGAGTAATGAAACACATATCTACCATCCTCACATCCAACAGCATATCTCTAACACAAATGATGACTAAAAGAAGTTTCTTGTTTGTTTACAACACTTTTTTCATTCAAAGACACAGAAGGATCCCATGCAAATAATGGGGATGAAAGAGCACTACCCCAAGAACAGCAGGTCCCAGACTGAATTCAGTAGTTCTTTTGTTTAGTACATGCTCGTCAATGGTGAAGAAGAGCCAGGTCCTGGGCCAGGCTGAAAGATTTTAAGGTTGTAGCAATGCAGATATGGTCCCCTGAACACCCGGAACATGCAACTTCTGGGGAGACCAGCACTGACCAACCAAGCTCCATAGAAAATGTGAAATTCCAATTGTGGAAAGGATCCCAGGAAGGGTGGCATATGCCATAACAATGGACCCTTTCCAGTTCTGTGATGGCAGAGGTTTCCCTCAGAAATGATGCTCATTGGTGATTTTAACCAAGTGAGCTATTGGGACCAGACACAGGGTTAGACTAATAGAAAAGGAGAGCATAGAGACAGTGAATTGAGATGGCTCTTTTAAAGGCATAGTGATTGAGAGAGCGGTTGATAACTGGTGGGAAGTTGGGAACCAAGGCAGAATCCTTTCATTCTGTGAAACTAAGCCTTTTTAAAAGCCAATAGGAAAGATCTATTTGAGGAAATGTTGATGAAATGAGAGGAAATGAGTAAGTAGGTAAAAAGCAGGTTTGCTAAGAGGACAGGGAAAGGCAGCCTCAATAGCACCCATGCAGGACTTGGGACTTAAACTGGAGAGATGGCTTCACTGTACAACAGAACAGGAAGTGAGAGCAGATGTGGAATGTGTAGAGTGTGAGAAATGGGGACATCTCAGCTGAAGAAGTCTAGTTTTTCTGTGAATTTGGGGGAAATATGTGATGAGGATTTAGGGACATTTGCTGTTGGGGATCCACAATTTCACCCAAGTGAAAAAAGCCACTCCAGCCATTGGAACAGACATAATTTGTCATAAAAGATCATTAATACAAGTCTGTTAACTAACTGAAAGGTTCTGAGAGAGCATTCTAAAGCATCACAAGGATAGTTGCTGCAGAAGGCAACCACCATCCCAGGACTGGAGGAACCAAAGGAAGAGGTTGAGTTTAACTTGGTCACCACAGGAGGGACCAATGGGTGGTTAGGGCCCAGGTTGCTGAGGGAGAAGCACCGCCAGATTATGGGTCTCTCAGGTGACCAGGAGGAAACTCTACAAGTATTGCAAAAGTTGCAAACTGGATTCAGGTATCACTGAAAGAAACTGTAGCTGCCTCAGCAAATGGCCAGGCTGGGATGCTCAGATACAGAAGATGGAAGGAGGACCAGTCCTTTCTCCCCAGTATACAGAGCTGCCAGCAAAGCAGTACCAGGGCATGCAGACCCACTCTAGTGGCAGGCCAAGTACTGATGGGGAGCAAGTAGACAGTGGAGAGAAGGGTCAGTCCTGGAAGGCTAAGTTTCTAAATGGGTCTTGATTTAGATACACAATTTTGTCCTCTCCAGAAAAATAATGTTGGGTACGTGAAGGGTGCTCAGTAGATTCTTATGGATTCAACAGAGGCAAACCACATTTCTGAACACAGAAAAGCAGGGTTTCCTTAGGCCCTACTGCTATGATTGGAGGGAGCATCAACTGCTAGAGGCACAGTAGGGATATTAGCCTTGTGCATCCAGAGCCAGCTGAGATGGGCTACATTTTCACCTGCAGGAGAGGTGGGATGGGCTTTTTTTCTCTTCCTCCCTTCCTCTCTCCCTCTCTGCTTTTTAAAATTATTTAAGATCCACTCCCTTTTTATGAAATGTCATATATTCAGAAAAGTAGAAAAAATACAATTTTCAAAACTACCCAGTTCTACTACCTAAAGACAAAGGTTAGAAGCACTTAGTTACATGTCCTTCCAGACTTTTATTCATATTTCAGTGCCACTTTAATCATTTAAATATAAAATTTTGTATTCCTAATTTTTTCACTTAATTTTTTTGTGTTAAACATTTTCTGCATTCCTACAAGTGCTCTATGAACACATTTTTAATAGCTGTGCACTAATCCTTTGAGGGGATAGTTCATAATGTACCCAATCATTTCAAAATGGTTGAACATGTGGATGATTTCTGATTTCTCACTACTTTAAATGATGCTTCAATAAGCATCTTTCTGTATAATATCTTTTCTATACTCAGAATTATATCCCTAGAAAAAAAATGACTCTGATGGAATTGTTGAATCAACAAATATAACTGGTGAAAATGTGATGGTGGTCAGAGTTGGAAAATGCCAACCAGAATGGCACTGGATTCACATCTGAATGGCAGATCTGGTTGTCTGTGAAGGGGTGGTACTGGGAGAGAGTTGTGCCCTCACTCCTCAGCCAGGGAGGACAAGGGACAGTGTTTATCTATCACAGATACTCATACTTTGGCTAAGCTCCTTTACTGAATCTCAGTCTCACAGAGACAGGGGTCTGAGGGACAGAGGACTGAGAGAAAGGGGTCCTTCCCACTTTTCAATAGGACTTTAGCATGTGGAGCAGTCTGAGAAACATACCTCTGCTGCAGCGCCTGGGTTTGCCACTTTGGAACTGATACCACTGTTTACTGGTGACGAGTTTTGCTTCCTCTAATGCTGAGGTCTCAACACTAGAGAAGCATGCCAAGGCAAACATATTAAGCAGGTTTTATTTAAAGGTATAATACAGACTTCTCCTGGGAGGGAGAAGGAGCCATGGCTGATGTTCTAGAATGCCCAGAAGTGAGCATGTCCTACATCTTTTATAGGTTAAGGTCTCTTTTGTTCTTCAGTTCTCTTCCCTCTTATCTCTCCTTCCTACATGACTAGGCCTGGTTTTGCAGGTGAGATGCATAAAGTGAGAAGTGGATGGGGAAGGGGGAAGGCCAAAGTGATAGAGCCAGGCAAGGACCCAGGGGGCATTAATTAGCAACTCCTTGCCTGCAGTCCTTGATAAGGGCAGGTAAACTTGGTAATCAATGGGCTCCAGAGATCCTTGACATTCCATTCTCCCAGGGGCAGTCTCCAACTTCCAGAGGCAGGTGGCTCTCATGGCCTCCATTTCCTCAATTTGACCTGATCCCCTATTTCTACACTGCCTGTCCCCAATTCTGGCTTCAAAATCATCTGCAACCAGTACTCCAGTCAGGGAATGTTTTTCACTGTGGGTTTCAGTAGCAGGAGTGGTGGTAAATTTTCCTCCCACATGGCTCCTTGGGGAGGGAAATCAGGGTAATTCTTTGACTCTGAGAGCATTTTTTATTCATGTTTAAAGGTTTGACTCATAGCTGTGGAGGTCCAACATTGGCAGGGCGCAGGCACTGGGTAGTGGGTTCTTGCTAGCAGGGTTCCAGACACTGCAAGATATCACATGGCAAGAGGCAAGACAGGGAACATGCTTTGTGTCCCCTGGCCTCTCTCCCTCTCCCTCTTCTTCCCTTTTTTAATTTTTATTTTTAATTTTTGTACTAGGGATAAACCAAGGGATGCTTAACCACTGAGTCACATCCACAGCTCTTTTTATTTATTACTAGAGACAGTATCTTGCTGAGTTGTTTAGGGCTTGGCTGAGTTGCTGAGGTTGGCTTTGAACTTGTGATTCTCCTGCCTCAGCCTCCTGAACTGCTGGAATCTCAGGAATGCACCACCATGCCTGGCACTCTCCCTCTTCTTATAAATCCACAAATATCAATCACAGAGCTCTACCCTGATGACCTTATTTAATCCTTATCAACTCCCAAAGGTCCCATATCTGAGTGTTCACCCCTTAATTCCTCATAATGGAGATGAAATTCCACCCTAAATTTTGCAAGGGCCAAACCAGAGCAGAGGGTTCCTATTATTACATGAGAAGAAACAAGAGTCAGGATGTATGGTTTATTAAGTTGGAGCCATTTACCCACTCAAGCTGGTAATGTCTGAGAGAATTAGAGCTTATCAACATAATTTATTCTATTAGATTATTATTACAAAAAATTTACCCTAGTAGGATATAAAGTGATAAAACCAGATTTCTAAAACTCCTTTTAAAATGGTCTCTGAGACTGGAAGATGAAAGTGGAAGTGGAGAGTTAAAGCTGGAGAGTTAGAATTAAAAAAATCCTTTTTGACTTGTATTGAGGGTAGTATGAAAAAACATGGCAAAAATGCAGAATCAAAGGCCAGAGTAATCTCACATCTACTCAATTGAAAACAAAATGTGGCAGACTGATCCACAGTTCTTGGGGGAAATCTTCATCTACCAACTACAGAGGCCAATAGATGGAACTTTCTAGCAAGAGAAGAAAACGTGGAGGGTATTTTCTACTTCCCTTTTTCCTAGGAACTGGAGCATTCTTCTGCTGATGCCTGGGGTCTTTCCTGAGCCTGCTGGATGCAACTGGGAATTACATTTGGCTAGAAAGGCCTGAACCCTCTTGATTCTCCACAAGTACTTAACAGGCTGCTGCAAGGACCTCCCCATTAGAGTTTCTGCTGAACAAAATGACTTGAAAATGACCCAGTCAGTAACAAAGTACTGTTGGCAACAGAGCCTTTGCAAGGCCATTGAAAACAGACTCCTCATCCTCTGACACAAACCCTTGGCCACCTGGGTCAATAATTATGGAGTTGTTTGGATTGGAAGATACTTGACCTGGGTCATTTAGTCCATTACCAGCACTGTGGTGGGATCAAGTTCATTACTCTAAACAACCTCCAATAAAGAAGTCCCTTCTCTTTCTCAGATGGATATTTTCAGGGATGGAAATTCCACTTTCTTTGGCAGTCCATTCCCTTGTTTTGCTTGTTCTGCACAATCCCTATGTCTTTCTCTCTTTTTTTTTAACTTCTCCAAGCTCTGAGTACATTTTCCCTCCTGTAACTTAAGCCATTGAAAACAATTTCCTCGATAACATCTTCTCACCTACTGAGAAACTGTCTGCTTCCCTGCCTTCTGTGCCTTTCTAAGACAGAACATGGTTCAGGCTCTTAACTGTTCTGTCTTTAAAGTTCTGAGTGACTTGATTCTGTTTGTTTGGTGTTTTCTCCTACCCTTAGCCAAACTCTGTAAAATCACTGCATCTTAAAGAAAACAGCTCACAAAAGCATTTGCTTGAAGGAAGTGACACAGATGCCTCCCTCCCCACTTCTTCAACTTGTGGCTCCCATGAAGTTTTAGTGCCAGTCCTTCAAGTAGCATGTAGGAGGGGATTCCAGATGGAATGATCATGGAACAGTTTTTCTGTGTGAATCCTCAAGGGATAATCAGGGCAATTTTGCTACTGATCGTTGATCAAAACACAAAAGTGGAAGACAATCTCAAGGATGTTCATCTTTCCTCAGATAAAGTTCAACCCTGATGTTACTAATTTCCTCCCCAAAATTCTTCCTCCTTCCCTCTTTCTCTCTCATTTTCCAGTCTTTTCCTCAGCTCCCAGCCATCCACACACCCAGAGCTTTCCTTAGGAAAACACTGTGCTTCTTTTGAAGTTCAGCTATTTCCATCCCAGCAGCTGCACACAAAGCAAGTGAGACACTCCTCCTGACTGGGCAGGGCCCTGAGCTGCACCAGGGGTCTCAGAGCTGATCAGAGACTCCTTGCACCTTCCCAGGAGTCAGCTTCCAGGGCAGGGTATGTGACTTGGTCTTGTCTCTGCATCTCCTTCAAGGGATCCAATTCTGAAGAACAGTGTTTTGGTTCTCAGAAGTGTGTGGTTGTTATCAAGTCAGGGCCCACTCAGCGCCTACCCCAGACTCTCTGGGAAAGTCCAACAGCACCCTATCCACTCACAACCCTCTAGCAATTTTTTTCTCAGCAGGAGGTCCATGGGCCCCCAACATCAGGATGCCTAGGGAACTTGGTAAGAGTGCCACTTCCCTGCAGGCCTTCTCCCTGAATGCTGGTCCTGCCCAAGGCTTATTGTGTGTCAAGCACTGTTAAGACCAGCACTTAGGGAGAACAAATTTCACCTCACAGGGTGAAGCACAGGCAAAGCACTTAGAACAATGCCTTTTACCCATATCTTAGTTTCTACCACTGCTAGGATGAAGATGCATTTGGTAATGATGACAACGATGATGATGGTGACAACTATCCCACTGAGTCTTCAGAGGATGTTATAATAGGACTTGCTGGTGGTGTGACTGACTGGGGCAGTGCCAAAACCTAAATCAGGATTCTGGCTTCTCCCACTACAGTGAATAGAGATCACCATCCCTGCATGGACTGGGAGGGCACAGGAAGAGAGATGGCAGCCATACACACAGACTATGGGTGTGGCCCTTCCCTAGCCCCTTCTGGAGCACCACTCTCTACCTAGCCACTCCCCTATTGGTCAATACTGTCTCATTTTCGCACCACGCCCTGATAAGCTTTGCTTTTGACTGATTGCCAACTCAATCCTCACCCACTTCCCAGCCTCGAGGTCCCAAGTTTCCTTGCTAATGTACCTAGTAAAGGCCCAAGGTGTTACCCTCCTCCAGATGATTCTTGGGTTCACTGAGCAAGAATGACACAGTCAAATTCCCAGAGTGCATCTCTGATGGTGCACTTTGGTGATACTACTTTTATGTCTTTATGCATTAATGTTAAATTTATACATTTATGGCCCATCTTCTATATCCTGAAAGAGACTTACTAAAGGACACATTCAGAAACACTTTAAAAATAAACCATATGACAGGTGTGGTAGCACACACCTATAATCCCAGTGGCTGGGGAGGCTGAGGCCCAAGGATTGTGAGTTCAAAGCCAGCCTCAGCAATTTAGCGAGGCCATAAGCAACTTAGGGAGACCCTGTCTCAAAATAAAGGATAAAAGAGGACTGGAAATATGGCTCAGTGGGTCAGGTAACCCTGAGATCAATCCCTGGGTTGGCCCTGGGTACAAACCACAATGACACATACATGTAAGCTCACATCAGAAGTATGAAGCCAGCCTAAGAAACTTAGCTAGACACTGTCTCAATATAAAATTTTTAAAGATTAGGGATGTAATTCTCCAATACAGCACTTGCCTAGCATGCATAAGGCCCTGGGCTCAATCCTCAGTACTGAAAAATAATGATAAAAGATTATGGTCTTTTAGTGGTTAGAGGGAAAGGTGAGAGGCAGGGGAGATGCTACTCCCTAATCAGCCTGGGAAATGCAGCACTTGGGAAGGAGATAGTTCCTGAACACATAGTCATTGTCTCCTAGCAGACTTGGCTGTGAGCCTTTAGATTAGGCATGAGGCAGCACAGTATTGATCACTTGCACGTTCCCTTGTTGGATGATGCTGGGGGAATGAGATTCTGAAATCATTGCTCCATTTTCAGAGTGGTAACTGCTTCTGTGATGCCAGACAGACGTAACCATGTTGAAGATATCAGAGGCACTCCAGGACAGTTTGACTGGAGGGACCTTGTCTGTCTGAGAAGGATGGCACCCATCCCTTTGGTGGGGAGAGTGCCTGTGTGCACATGCACTGGCTCGTGTCCAGGTGTTCTTTCTGCTATTAAAGGAAGAACCGATTTTAATTCTGAAGGTGACCCATGCCCTTACTCAGAGCCTGACTGGCCCCGGTTGCAAGCCACTGTCCTCCCCATTGCAGACATGCAAGACAATGGCCACAAACAGCTGAGAAAGGTGAAATGCCTTTTAAAAATTAGACAACATCTTAGAGGGTTTATTTCCTTTATCATTAGACCTACATCCATGAACCCACACTTGGAGACAATATGAGCCACTGTTCAGGAAAGCAACTCAAATGGGTCAAGACTGCCATTATGTATCCAGGAAAGACAGAGACAGGACACAGATTTTAAAAAACAAAATGAAACAAACAAACAAACAAACAAAAAACAAATGTTGGTTTCCAAGGAACAAGTTCCTCTAAATGTGACCTGATAGAAATAAAACTCTGGTGGACTCTGCCAAACCACAGAGCACCCTCTCAGATCAGCTGCACAGCCTGTGAACTGCTCCCACTTGGGAATCTTCTTTCTCAGCTGTTGTGAACTCTAGTTCAACAAACCCTTTTCTCTTAACTATACAGAGCTGCATTTTAAGTGATGAATTTCAGGGAAGACAGTGCTACATGAATAACCTGGACCAGACAATAGCTGGGGAGATGTATTTCTCATGAAGATAAGGCCCAGTCCCAAGCCATGGCTTAATCTGGGCCTGTCTGCCTTCCTGATTCCAATAAGGTCTCTCACTTCTAGGACACTTTCCCAAAGCGACTCCTGGTTTCCTTTCTAGGCACCCTACTGAGTCCCATTTTCTTCAATAGTGGCTGTCTCTTTAAACTGTTAGAACAAGCATGGATTTTTCTTTCTGGCTCTTATTGCACTGCTACCTATCAAAAGGGAGAGACTTGTCTTCCAGAGGTGGTTGTTTGTTTACCTCTGTTGTTTAACAATCATCTTCTGTATTCTGAGGAAAACCCAAAGCTCTCAGCTCCCCTGGACTCAGGTCTCTAGCAAGCTCCCCTCCCCATAGTTCTGCCTCACACCCACTTGCTTATAATTTAATGCTCTGTATGTTTTAATCATTTCATTAGGGTTGTCCTTATTTTGAAATGCAACTAATTCTTTAGATTAAACAAACAGCCAGTAATTCTAAAAATGAGACCATAATTTTCTTTTGGTTAGAGGTTACCTTAGAAAAAATATCACACCTATTTTGAGAAGAGTGAAAGAATTCAAATGCTCCTGATCTTTCTAAATCATTGACTTTTAAAGTGAAAAGGGTCTTAGGGATTTCTCATTCTCTCTACAACTGTAGAACTAATCTTTTAAAAAATGTTTTCTCAAGTTTTTCTGAATACTTTGTGATAGAGATATTATTATTAGGGTTTAGATGAAATAAATTTAAAATTTATGTCATGAAAGACCCATTACTATACCTGGTGACAGTGTACACAAAAATTAACTCCACTACAGAATTTGTCTATTTTATTAATCTGTTTTATTTACAGAAGTTTACATTTCCTTAGGCATGGGAAATATATTTTGCTGTAAGAGGGAGAGAATTTATACAGTACTTCATGGTATTGTTTTTGTTCCTGACATTCAGATTGATTCTATAATAAGCAGTTAATAGCAGTCAGGGAAATGCAAATCGAAACTACCCTGAAATTTCATCTCACTCTATAGTTAAAATGGCCATCACCAAAATACAAGTAATAATAAATGCTGGTGAGAATGTGGGGCACAGGTACATTTATACATTGTTGGTGAGACTGCAAATTAGTACAGTCACTTTGGAAGCAGAATGGAAATTCCTCAAAAGACTAGGAATGGACCCACCATATAATTCAGAGATTTTACTATGAGGTATTTATCCAAAAGAAGTAAAATCACATTCTACAGTGATACAGGTATAGCAATGTTTATATAGAAGTGCAATTCATAACAGCCAGGTTATGGAACCAGCCCAGGCACACATCAACAAATGAATGGATTAAGAAAATGTGGTAAACACACAATGGAGTTTTACTTAGCCATAAAAAAGAAAGAAATTATCTCATTTTCTGGTAAATGGATGGAAATGGAGAACATCACACTGAGGGAAATAAGTCAGATTCAGAAAGTCAAGGGTCAAATGTTTTCTCTTACATGCAAAAGCTAGAGAGAAGTAAGGAATTAAAAAAAGAAGAGGGGGCAATTTCATGAAAATAGAAGGGAAAGAGTGGAGTAGAGAAAGGGGATGGAACGGGAGGAACAGCAGAATGAAATTAGACAAACTACTGCATGTGCATGTAGAAACATGTAGTAAATCCACTTTCAGATGTAACTATATATCTGTGACCCAAATGGACAACATGAAATTGATGTCTTTATTTTCTTATACTCAGACTCATTTCTGGTAATAAAAGATTCTTTTAACATTTTAGAAACATGACTGACATTTGCACAGAGTATACACTTAATAAACATTTGTTGAAGCCTTGGTAGATGAATGGGTAGATACACGTTGGCGCTTACTAATTATGTCTTAATTCAGCTTTAAGGGTCAATGCTTATTAATGGCAATGTGGAGATATAGAAAAGATAGCCTCTTCAACAAATGGTGCTGGGAAAACTGGAAAACCAAATGCAAAAGAATGAAATTAAACCCCTATCTCTCACCCTACACAAAACTCAACTCAAAGTGGATCAAGGACCTCGGAATCAGACCAGAGACCCTGCATCTTAAAGAAGAAAAAGTAGGTCCAAACCTTCAACTTCTTGGCTTAGGATCAGACTTCCTTAACAGGACTCCCATAGCACAAGAAATAAAAGCAAGAATCAACAACTGGGATAGATTCATACTAAAAAGCTTTCTAAACTATCAGTAATGTGAAGAGAGAGCCTACAGAGTGGGAGAATATCTTTGCCAACCATACTTCAGATAGAGTGCTAATTTCCAGAATCTATAAAGAACTCAAAAAACTCTACACCAAGAATACAAATAATCCAATCAACAAATGCGCCAAGGAAAAGAACAGACACTTCACAGAATTAGATCTACAAGCAATCAACAAACATATGAAAAAATGTTCAACATCTCTATTAATAAGAGAAACGCAAATCAAAACTACCCTAAGATTCCATCTCACCCCAATTAGAATGGCGATTATTAAGAACATAAGCAACAATAGTTGTTGGTGAGGATGTGGGGAAAAAGGTACACTCATACATTGCTGGTGGGGTTGCAAATTAGTGCAGCCACTCTGGAAAGCAGCATGGAGATTCCTCAGAAAGCTTGGAATGGAACCACCATTTGACCCAGCTATCCCACTCCTTGGCCTATACCCAAAGGACTCAAAATAAGCATACTACAGAGATACAGCCACATCAATGTTCACAGCTGCTCAATTCACCATAGACAGATTGTGGAACCAACCTAGATGCCCTTCAGTTGATGAATGGATAAAGAGACTGTGGCATATATATATATATACAATGGAATATTACTCCACCATGAAGAATGATAAAATTATGGGATGTGCAGGCAAATGGATGAAATTGGAGAATATCATGCTAAGTGAGATAAGCCAATCTCAAAAAACTAAAGGACGAATGATCTGCTGATAAGCGGATGAGGACATATAATGGGGGGTGGGAGGGGTTAGAGTTAGGGTTAGGGTTAAGTTTAGGGTTAGGGATAAGGAGGGTGGTAAGAATGGAGGAAGGAAGGAATGTATAGAGGGAAAAGAGGGGTGGGAGGGGTGGGGGAAGGGAAAAAATAACAGAATGAATCAAACAACATTGCCCTATGTAAATTTATGATTACACAAATGGTATGCCTTGTCTCCATGTACAAACGGAAACAACATGTATCCCATTTGTTTACAATAATAAAAAAATATCCTGTTTTCAGATCTTTATAACTATTTTTTCCAGCTTATCATTGATGAAAAGTATTTGGGCAAGATTTTAATTTCTGTAATTTAATATTCCATTGTACACCATTTACTCCCTAGCCCCATTTGGAATTTAGGAGTGAGCAGGTGAATAAGTATGTGAACCAGATATGCTTCCCATTGATGACTTCCATCCCCACATCACAGCCTCAATTATGAGGAAGCTTTAGAGTCCACACCCCATGTAGATCACCTTCCAGCTTGGCTTTCTGAGTGGATATGTAGATACTTTCCAACAGCAGAACGTGGCTTCAAGAAAGCACTATTTGAAAAGTAATGATATTCCCTGAAGTTATTTGGCCAAATATACCTGAATCTTTATAACATGGAGAGAAAACAAAATTATTTACTCATTCACTCTTTATTAGTTTGGAAACCCATACACAGCACTTAGCACACAATGAGCCCATGTTTGCTTTCTCCTTGTCCATGCTTTGTGCTCCTTCCTAAGACTTGGGAGAGACTTGCAGCTCCTGAGTTAGTGGTGACTCTTTGTAGCACAATTCTGTATGTTTTAAGGAGCAATTAATTCTAATAATTGATGTTGGTACAGCATGATCTTAAATGATTTTTAAAGAGTTTTCTGCCTCAAGACAGGCATCTCTGAAAGGATCGTACCTGTTGCTGCCATGCCCTGAGAAATTCCAGAAACAAGAGAAACTGAGAGGCGGGCACAGGTGAGAAGTGGGTAGCCCAGCATGGGGACTGCACCTGCCCAGGCCACCCAGCCTCGCTCATAGTCTAGAGCTGGAAGAGCACACAGTGGACAGGTTTGTGATGGAGTTTCAGGCACCAGGCTGAGCTCGAGACCAGGGCCCCATCAGGGCTACTGGCTGGGAGAGTCTGGACAGTGGTGCTGCAGCTGCCCACTCCATGGGTCTCAAATGATGACCCCACTGGACATTACTCCACCCTCCTCAGGGTTTGACTACTTTAGGACTTTGCTTGCAAAAGACAAAGACCTCTGGTAGAGGGAGCTTGGAGCTGCTACCCTGTTCCTGAAGGAAGACCTACATACAGATCATTAAGGATGGGACATGGCAGGGGTGGGTGGCAATAAAAGGCACAGCTGATAGAGAAGAGAGTAAACATTATTGAGCACCTACTATGTGCTAGCTCTGTGATAAGGCTTTTCCATATTTGTTAGTCACATTGAGCACTGAAAGTTGTGTATATTTATCCTCGTTCACAGATGAGGAAAACTGAGATTTAAAGAGGTCAGGCAACCTGTCAATTGTGTGTCTACGAAGGGGCAGGTCCAGTTTTTCTACCTAGCACTGTCCCACAAAGTCCTTTTCTCTTCACTATGGTCCATGATGCTCCAGAGACACCTCACATCCCCTGCTATGGTCCAGCCTGGGGTCACCCTCCCTCTCCCCAGTGTCCCCTGTAGGAGCCAGAACTAGGGATGAGGAGGCTGCTGGTCAGCTCTAAGGACAGTGTCCATTTCCTCCCACAGGTTCTCATCCACCACTCCAATGTAGCTTCAATTAGGTAAAAACTTAAGTAAAGGTAGTGTGAACTTATATGCACCAACTCAAAGCAAGCCCTCTGGATATGCCTTCTGACCAGGTCACCAGCACTAGTTTTCCCATATTTGGGAAATTCTGAGCCTCCTTCAACTCACAAAATTCTCTGCTAATGCCTGTCAGGCCGGCTGCTCCCTGAGTGCCAAAGTAGCATCCGCTCAACATTGGGCTGTTTCTGATCATCCATGTTCAGTACCTGACCCATAGAAATCTCTCCACAAACATTGGTGAAGTGAATGAATGGGGACCAATATATGCCCACCTCAGATTCAACAGAATAGGCCTGACTGGCTCTCTGGGTCCTTCTGGGATCCTCCCTCCTAGTCTTCTGTCCCCAAAGAGCAAAAGATTGTTGTATTTCTGCCATAGTTCCCAGAGTCTTCTGTACCCTCCTGAGCCAAGCAGAACACATACCATCCCTAGAACACCAGAGAACTGCCACAGCAAGCCAAGTTTAAAAAGGAGAGGCAATGCAGGCCCAAAGAGAGTAGTGGTCAAACCTGCATGTGGAGATGCAGTGCTGCTCTCCTGAAGCACGGAAGAGGGACTTCTCCCGCTTTTAGGAAAGTTCTGGGTGAAGGAACTCTAAGATGACCCAAAGGGCAGGGACTGAATGGGAATGTCCATAATTTATCCCTTATCTGACTCAGAGCTGTCCCTGGCAGACTGAAGTCATTAGCTGACCCCCTGAGGTGGGAGGAACCTCCAAGATGCTTGGCACAGAGAACCCAAAGAAGCAGGCACCAGTCTGGGTCCATCCTAAAATCTGTAAAATAAAACCACTGGGGCAGACAAAGTCACATCCAGGGCTGTCCTTCCCTCCCACCTCCTTGGAGCAACTCATGCCCTTTCAAAAAAAAATGGCACTGGTAAAAATCTCATCCATTTACAGCAGTGTCTTTCCCAGAGTCACAGAAGAAAGGTCATTATCTCACCCTGAATTAGATCTATGAAAGATTTTGAATGTGCAGTTAATCTATTTAAAGGTGTAAAGAAGTCCATTTAATGAACATTATAGTCACATTAGAGTTGGAAACTTCCAACTCTTGCTGAATAAAAAGAAGCTCAAGGAGATTAACTTCTCTTAGTTCGTTTTAATGAATAATCAAACATGGCTACTTTTGATGCATGGGTTCTGCATACCAATGTCTTCCAGACCAGAAGGGTAAGAATAGGGCTGCTGGAAGTCACATTGCAGTCAAATAATTACAAAGTAAAAGGGATCACTCCTACTTTCTATACTCACTATGAAATGATAAGGCTGAACTCCTTGAACTTGTAATTATATAACAGAAATATTAATATTCTGGTTTGGTGTTCTTGTCTCCTGTGTTAAATATATTCAAACAATGATCAAGTTTACTACTTGACATGTAGATCTTTCCCCAGGGAGACTATAACTTGATCCTATGAGACTTGGGCTGTGATCAGGGTAACAGTGTCCATTTTTAAACCTCATGCTATTTTGGGTCTCTGCATGAGGCTCCTGTTGGTGACTGATGAACTGGCTCAGAGGCCCAGCAAAGATGCTTCCCACTCGAACTTAAAGTGGGTGGGAATCCAGATGTCCTAGCTATGCCCCTGATGCTAATTTAAAGAACCAGACTATAAAATAAAAATGGACAAGTTGGGAATAACCCTGCATTTGATGAAGGAGAGAAATTCAGGTTGCTAGACTGACGGCACCTTCCTGCTCAAAATTCCCATTATGTGCATTGAATTTACCCAAGTAAAACCCAAACATGGGAGTGGTCACATTGAATCCACCAGTCTGGTCTCCCTTAGACATCACACCCATCACCCTCATTTTAGCTCAGAAATGTATTTTTATCTTATACTTTAGCTCCCTCTCTCATCTATAATTACAAAAAATTGAAAAACAACGAGTTGAGATATGTAATATACTGCAGAAAATGTCAGAAGGTAATGAGTTAGATTTCCTTTGACCAAATCAAAAGAAAAGGAGAGAAAACAAGGGAAAGGAGTTCAACACTAAGTAAGGACAAGTCTCAGAAGAGCTGGCATAAATGTGAATTAGCAAGGTAGGCAGAGAGGAGTCAGCCCAGTCCCACTTCTAGTCTCCTAGATTTGTACCTTATGCCACCTGTTCACTGGTGACATCAGTGAATTAAATAATCAGGGTCCTTAACTACACAATTGCTTTGATGAATACATTATACCCACAAGGAGATCCATCCATTCACAATGCAAACTGCAAACAAGATCCACAGCATGGAGTAAGGGGCACATATCATCACAGATCCCCAACAGGTACACAAAGGTTTGTGTCGGGGTTTCTAGAGCCCCTGGCCTTAGACATGGTCAAGATGGCGCCTGACGCTGAGCCGAGAGTGGCCGGCTATACAGTAAACAACCAGCGAATTCTAATGATTGGCTAGTTAACAATGTGATTAGAGCATGCCTCCCCTCGTGTACCCATCCTGCGCCTGCAGCTGTCCGCGTTTATCTCGTGTACTCTCCCCTGATTGGCTGAAGTGTATATAAGCCTGGTGGGTGGGAGAGTAGGAGAGAGAAGCTGAGGAAGGGACGGAAGAAGCGGAAGAACCGGCAGTGACGACGGCGGCCGCGGCAGCAGCGGGAGCGGAGCTGGAAGGAGGAAGTACGCGGGAGTGGAAGGAGCTGGGAAAAGGGAAGCTGAAAGTGCGAAGAAGCTAGGGATATGAGAAGCATAAGAGAAGTACTGTGCACAATAAACTTCCAAAGCTTCAGACTTTTGCCGTGTCTCTCTCTGCGGGCAGAGGGGACGCGACAGCTGGTGCCGAAACCCGGGAATTTAAAAGGGACAAGGTAAGATATCTTAAAAAATTTTTTTTTTAACAAGCTAAACCGGTTATAAAAAGTCAAAAAAGGTAAACAGGTAAAAAAGTCAAAAAAGGTAAACAGGTAAAAAAGTCAAAAAAGGTAAACAGGTAAAAAAGTCAAAAAAGGTAAACAGGTAAAAAAAGTTAAAAAAGGTAAACAGGTAAAGAAGTCAAAAAAAGGTAAACAGGTAAAGGAGAGGCGCCTCGACGTTCGCGGTAAAGCGACTATCCGGATACGCGGAATGCGGTCCAATTAAAATAAAAATAAGGACACACGGAAGGTGGTCCGGTATCGGGACACGCCATTAGCGGTCCTGGCGCGTGGAACGCGGTCTAATTAAAGTGAAAGCAGAAACACGTGTGAAGCGGTCCTATGTGAAAAGCCGCTATAAAAATTTTAATGTGCACTTGATAGTTTTCCCTCCAGCAATCTTTTTGTTCCTGGTAGCTAGGCCACTGTTATTGTAATTACCATAACTAAAGCTATTCAAATTAGTAACAATGGGGTCTAAAACGTCTAAATTCAGAATGCAGTTACCCCTTAGGGAGTTATTGAAAAACCATGGAACTCCATTAAAGGAGAGGACAGCTAAAGTATTTCTTGATACTGTGGAAAGAATTTCCCCTTGGTTTTTGGAGGAGGGCCTTTTGAATCCCCTACAGTGGGAACGGCTGGGGAAAGACCTTCGTATAGCAGATAGGCAAAATCCTTTGCCAGTAGGCACTATGGCTATTTGGTCTCTTGTTAAATCCTGTCTGCAAGATAAAAACAAAAAACCTTCACTCATTGAGCCTTTAGCTGAGGGAAGACAGGTTTTGGAAGAAATAAAAGAGGAGCGTTCATATCTTTCTCAAAATTCAGAAAAGGGAACTAACTCGGATGAAGAACTATCGGAAGGAGAATTATCGGGAGAGGAATTGGAAAAAAGAGTACAAAGATTAAAACTAGGTAAACAGCCCCCTCTAGTGTCCGTGTCGCCTAGTGCACCTCCCATAAATAGGGAACTCCCTCATGAAGCGTCCGGTTTCGGGTTACGCACAGAATGGAGTCATCTTGGATCTGTAGCGTATCCTGTTTTTGAGGATGCTCAAAATCAAAGATTCCACCAACCCCTAGACTTCAAAGTAGTCAAGCAGTTAAAAGAGGCAGTTTGTACATATGGTCCTCAGTCAGCCTTTACTATAGCCTTGATAGATACTTTGACATCATTAAACCTAGTGCCCCAGGACTGGACTAATCTTGCTAGGGCCGCTCTGTCTGGGGGACAGTACCTCATGTGGAAAACATCATGGCAAGAAATACCTACGGATACCGCCCGCCGGAATGCGGCAGCGGGAAATCCCCAGGTTGATAGGGACATGCTTATGGGTGTAGGACCGTATGAAACCCTTCAGGCACAGCTTAATTATCATCCAGCAGTCTATGCACAAATTGCCGTGGCTGCAACCAAGGCCTGAAAAACATTACAAGGAGCAGGAGATTTGCAGGGCCAGTTGTCAAAGGTAACTCAAGGGAATAATGAGCCCTATGCGGATTTCGTTGATAGGCTAATTCAGACGGCATCACGCATCTTTGGAGATGCAGAGCAAGCCATGCCCTTGGTAAAGCAACTGGCCTACGAACAAGCTAATAGGTGGTGTAGGGAGGCTATAAGACCATGGAGAAACAAAGACTTGTCCGCCTACTTAAAAGTGTGTAGAGATGTAAATGATACTTCGGCGCAGAGCGGTGCCTTTGTAGCAGCCATAGACAGACAAACCACCTTGTTGTCTGCCGCGCTTGCACAGGCCCGGGGGAGACCCCCTCAAAGAACTAGTGGAGAGTCCTCAGGATCGTGTTTTGTGTGTGGACAGATGGGACATCTAAAAGCCACTTGTCCAAACAAAAGGCTGTTCCTTGCTCAAGGTGGGAACATCTATACAGGGAATAGTTCGGGAACCGGACCTGGGTTATGTCCAAGATGCAGAAAGGGAAGTCATTGGAGCAGTGCCTGTCAGTCTATTAGAGATAGGGAAGGTAATTTTTTAGGCTTAAATCCTAAACTTCAAAAAAACGGGAGACAGGGCCCTCCCCGGGGCCCGCAACAAATATACGGGGTAATTCAACAAGTTCCCCGACGGTGGTATCCTCCCACAGAGAAGGGGAGCGCAGGGCCACCTCAGGGAGTGCAGGACTGGATATCTGTGCCACCTCCAGACTCATATTAACCCCAGATATGGGGGTGCAGATGATTGATACTGATTGGCATGAAAAAATCCCACAGAACAGTGTAGGGCTATTGCTAGGTAGAGGTTCCTCAACACTAAAAGGACTTATAGTACACCCAGGGGTTATCGATCCTGATTTTACTGGACAAATAAAAGCCTTGGTCTCTTCACCAAAAGGAATTACGGTCATCTCTCCAGGGGATCGCATTGCACAAATGTTTATATTGCCCAGTCAACATTCTTTGTGGCCCAGTGAAAATACAAATAAAAGACAAGGAGGTTTTGGATCAACAGGAACCACTTTAATAAACCTTACTATGGATATGGAACAGAGGCCCCTCCTAAAATTAAAAGTGGGAAATATGGAATTTACAGGTTTGTTAGATACAGGAGCAGACAAAAGTATTATCAGCGCAATGGTCTGGCCAAAGCACTGGCCATTGATTACAGCAGCTCAGAGCTTGAGAGGCTTAGGAGTAGCAGAGAGCCCCAATCAAAGTGCTTCCTCATTATCATGGAAAGATACAGAGGGACACACAGGAATATTTCAGCCATATGTCTGTAATGTTCCTATTAGCCTATGGGGACGAGATGTCCTGCAGCAAATGGATATGAAACTCACCACTGACCAGATTTACCAAGGGACTCCTGTAAGAAATATGTTACAAAATATGAATTATGATGATAAAAAAGGATTAGGAAGACATAGCCAAGGATCTACCCAACCACTGCCTTTACTTCCACCAAAAATGATTCTCATGGATTGGGTTTTTCCTAGGGGCCACTGATAAACCATCAATCCCTATAATATGGAAAGATGATAAGCCTCGCTGGATTCCACAGTGGCCCCCAACAAAAGAAAAGCTAGAGGCAGCTCATAAGTTAGTACAAGAGCAGGTACAAGCAGGTCATTTACAACATTCTACCTCTCCTTGGAATACTCCAATGTGCTGCAAAAATAAGCAAATGGGATATTATATTCGCCTCAGCAGCAAATATATATCTCAGGTATCAGTGTGGACTCCCTCTTGTTACTGCACTACCAAAAAATTGGCCTACTATTATTCTGGATTTAAAAGATTGCTTTTTCTCTATACCCTTACACAAAAATGATTGTTGGAGATTTGCCTTTGCTTTGCCCTCTCTTAATCACACTCAGCCTGACCAGAGATTCGAATGGACTGTGTTGCCTCAAGGTATGGCTAACAGTCCTACTATATGTCAAATATACGTAGATAAAGCGTTAACAACTACTAGACAAAAGTTTAAGAGATTGTTGATTTATCACTATATAGACGACATACTTATTTGCCATCCAGAAAAAGAAGTTTTGTTAGAAGCATTACAATTTATAACTCAAGCATTAGAAAAAAGAGGACTAACGATAGCCCCTGAAAAATTACAATTAGAGGAGATCCAAGAATATCTGGGTACAAGGCTCACTGCTACTACAGTCAGACCAGCAAGGTTGACCATCAGGACAGATCAATTGAATACCTTGAACGATTTTCAGAAACTCTTAGGTGACATTAACTGGATCAGATCCTATTTAAAATTATCCACAGGGGAATTAAAACCTTTATTCGATATATTAAAAGGTAATCCTGACTTGAATTCCCTAGGAAACTTACTCCTGAAGCACGGATATCCTTACAGCTAGTAGAGAATAGACTTCAGCAGTGTTACGTTGATTGTTGTGATCCTACTCAACCATTAAGTTTAATCATAATCTCAGAGAAGCATACCCCTTTTGGCATAGTTTGGCAAGGAGGACCTCTGCAAAGTATAAATCTCTCTAGCTCTCCAGCTAAAACATTGCAATCATATCCCCAAGCTATTGCTCAGGTAATATTCAAGGGAATAGAATCTTGCATTACTGTTTTTGGAATCCATCCATCTGTTATTATAGCTCCTTATTCCACTCAGCAAATTAAATGGTTAATTAATAATGATGATGATTGGTCAGTATTATATTGTTCCACTTCAGCTCAGTTCGATAACCATTATCCCCAACATCCCTGGATTCAATTATGTAAAAATACTCCCATAGTTTTTCCAAAAGTGACTAGTGTCCAGCCTCTTAAAGATTGTGTAACCATTTTTACTGATGGCTCCAAAAATGGAGTAGGTGCAGTACTTATCGGTAAACAACTTCACACCATGATAGTTCCACCCAACTCCGCACAGGTTACTGAAATTGCAGCTGTAATATTAGCCTTTAAATTAGCGGATAATCAGCCATTCAATCTTCTATCTGATAGCTTGTATATCGTTAACGCTTTGCAGGTTCTTGAAACGGTACCCCATATTTCTTCCATGTCCACGGTAGCTTCTTACTTTACTACGCTACAAAACCTTATCCTACAGCGTAAACATCTATTCTATGTAGGACATATTAGAGCTCATTCTATTTTACCAGGACCTTTGGCCAATACTAATGACTTGGTAGATATGGCCACCAAATCAATTTTTGTTTTTTCCATAGAGGAACAGGCAAAACTCTTTCATGAAAAATTTCACGTAAATTCCACTACTTTGAGCAGAAAATTTCCTATATCTAAATGTATGGCTCAACAAATAGTAAAAAATTGTCAACATTGTGCTCCTTTAATCCCAGTGCAATCCTTTGGAGTTAACCCCAGGGGACTGCTACCTGGTCATATTTGGCAGATGGATGTAACCCATATTTCTGAATTTGGTACTGTTAAGTATGTACATGTGTCAGTAGACACTGCTTCAGGAGTCATTATGGCTTCCGCTCATTTTGGAAAAAAGGTAAAAGATGTCATTCAACATTGCCTACAAGCATTTGCTGGCTGGGGCATACCTAAAGTCATTAAAACAGATAATGATCCTGCTTATACTTCCAAAAGCTTTCGGTTGTTTTTACAAACATTTAACATCCAATCAGTCACTGGCATCCCCTATAATCCTCAGGGACAGGGCATTGTGGAAAGAGCACATCTTACTTTAAAAAACTGTCTAAATAAACAAAAAGGGGGAATAGGAGCCTCCTACAAGTCTCCTAAAGTTAAACTTAATTTAGTTCTCTTCATTCTAAATTTCTTAACTCTGGATTGGGATGGCCACTCTGCAGCTGATCGACATTATAATCCCCATAATACTCCTCAAGTATGGGCAAAATGGAATATAGGTCTCCAACACCAGGAATTTATAATCTCAATTCGCACACACACAAGAAAAAACTCACAAACCGCTCCAGTCCTTCGTTGGGTCCGAGGGTCTGTTTGTATTTTCCCACAGGATCAACTGACTCCAGTCTGGATTCCAGAAAGGCTGGTCAGAGTTTTACAACATGCAAGTGATGTTGTTCCTCCTCGCGGTGACGAGCCTGAGCCTTCCTCCAATAACAGAAACTCAGACGGAAAGGCAAACCCGGAACCTATGGGCCATTGTCAGTCTGGCCATATCTTTTATTTCTAATTAACACATTTTTTATCCTTCCTTCTCTTATTCTTCACCAATTTCTCTACAAGTCTGTCATTTTTCAGGTCGTGCTGTTTTGGTGACAAGGATACACCGATCTCTAGCCTTTCTTTGCTTTAACAGGAAGAACCTTTGCACTTTGCCATTGGAACCATGCTGATCAGACCCAGAGTAGGACAACTTGTTCTGCCAACCTTAACTATACCAGAAATATTACCTTTCCTCCCATGCCAGCTTGTGTATTTCTTCTCTTCATGTTTCTGCTAACTAACACTACTAATATCTCTCACAGTGCTGGATTCTGATGCGCATTCCTACCTTCCTACCAGTCCTAGCTTTTGTTGCAGGTATAGAATTGCCAGTGCTATTATCAAAAAACAGAAGAGGCTTTGACATTGCAACAGCCGTGATCACTGCCACCACAGTCCTTGCAGTAGCAGCATTGACACAACCACAACAACGATCATTTGGCCGAGAATGCAGTTGCAGCCTTACAGACCATAGAGACTCTATCAGAGAATGGACTCATTATAAGAACAAGTGGATACCTTGCAAGAACTTTTGGGACTGGGATACGTTTATTCCCTGAGAGCTGCTTTGTGTTACCCGTATTGTAACTCCATTGGGATGTATATTGTTTCTGTATTTAATATGGCTATAAGGTTCCTCTTCTGTTTATAGATTTGTCAAACAGTGGGCAAGCTTAGGAGCTATGGTGGTACTCCTCTGCCTTGGCTTTCTTCTCTTCATTCGTTTTGGCATGCATCTGCAAGCTAGCCAATAAAGAGATCAAATTATCTTTTTTCAGGCCATGACCGCCCTAAAGGCCGACAGCCCCCCATTAGTATGGCTCTTGATGCTGGATGGGTAGTCAAGGACGGGTAATGAAGGAGGTGGCTGTGTACCAACCTAAGACAGGAGCTGCAGCATGCTCTGCAGGCTCTGATGACGGGTAAGGACATATGCTGACCACTCAGCCTAAGACAGATACGGTCCCGAGCCTTAGTTTAATATTAAAGAAGGGGGATCTGTGGGGGTTCCCGGGAACCCCAGCCTTGGGCGTGGTCAGGATGGCGCCTGACGCTGAGCCAAAGGCGGCCAGCTATGCAGTAAACAACCAGTGAATTCCAATGATTGGCTAGTTAACGATGTGACTAGAGCATGCCCCCTCGTGTACCCATCCTGTGCCTGCAGCTGTCCGCGTTTATCTTGTGTACTCTCCCCTGATTGATTGAAGTGTATATAAGCCTGGTGGGTGGGAGAGCGAGGGGGAAACGGAACGGACGGAGCGGAAGCGGCGGCGGCGGCGGCGGCGACGGTGGCAGCAGCAGCAGCGGCTGGAGCTGAGCTGGAAGGAGGGAGTACGCGGGAGTGGAAGAAGCTGGGAAAAGGGAAGCTGGGAGTGCGCAGAAGCTAGGGGTAAGAGAAGCGTAGGAAAGGAACTGTGCACAATAAACTTCCAAAGCTTCAGACATTTGTCGTGTCTCTCTCTGCGGCCAGAGGGGACCCGATAATTAGTAAATAACAATAGCCACTTTAAGCATAGGTTAAAGATGTTATTTGTGAAAAAATGGTAAAAATTGTTTAAAAATCTGAAACTAATTTTACACATCTGAGAAAATATTTACAAAGTGCAGACAGTCCCTTTTTTGCAAGTTCCCTAACATACATTTTGGTGATGATTTAGTTTAATAAAACCCGTCCCCAAGAACAAGGTTAAAATTTCAGTTACCATGATATTTTATCTATGAATAAATGGAAAAAGTACAAACAACTGCTGTAGCCCTTTAGTCCACATTCACTATGTAATGAACTGATTCACATCATGACAAATGATCAACTGCATCACTGTTTCCAGAGTCTGTTGGTGGTTGGTCAGTGTGCATCTGTTATTTATTATGCACACTGACAATCAAGTGTGTGTTGCCTCCTTGTCTACTGGGGATAAGCTTGTTGATATTTAACAACGAAAAGAGGAAATTGGTAAAGGTGAAAGTACAGTGAGAAAGGAAAAGTGAAAGTTATGAAAGTGAAATATGAATAAAATATAAATTGGAATTATAAAAGGAATAGCTGTTTAGGGGAATGCTGACTTATCTGATGTTCCAGAGACTATATATGCAGTCAGAAGAACTTAGTAAAGGCCAACTTGTTAATGTAAATGTGGAAAGCATTGATAATGTAAAAGATGTCCCAGAGAAAGTGATAAAAAAGGTACAACATAAGAGACTCTAAATTATTTTATGACACTGGTAGTATAAGTTAAATATTAGAAGGTGATCCAGTCTTAAGAGGATGACAGTTTACCAAGGCAGAGAAGATACTTGCACTTCAAGATTAGTAACAGGAAGCCAAGTGATATTCAAAAGAACTCAAAGTTCATCAATAAATAGTACCAATGTGTTCAATTATAATGTACAAAATATTAATTTTACTATTTTTTAATTTTCTTATACATTTGAACCTATTTTACTATTTCTACAAAAAGTAAAGATCATGCATAAACAGAATGTTTCTCATTGGTTAATATGATGCCCTTGTGTGATTTCAGGTTGCACAGGCATTTTTATAGCCCCATGCTATTGTGCAAAGTGAGGACTGCTTGTAATTAAGACATTAAAAAGTATAAAATGAAACTTGTACCTTGGTTTCACATTTTAGATAAAAGATGACTGACTCAGGGAAATGTCCTTTTCTTCCAAAGGGCATGAGAAAACCTAAATATACACTTGCATATTTTCACATTCTTTCATCTCTGTAGGATTATCCAATGGTGCAGTAGAGGCAGGAATTCAAATGTAATCCCCCCTCCCCGTGTTTCCAGAGGAGAAATTTACATATTTCTAGGTACATCAATAACCAAAAGGTGGCCACTGAAAAAAGTTAGGAGGACAATCTTCTCCCGGTATCTAGCTGGCCCAGGATTGCAAAATAAAGATCCACGTTCCTTATTCTCTACACAAAATGTGTTTTTAAAAAAAGTGAAAGATCGGGCTGGGGAGATAGCTCTGCCAGTAGAGTGCTTGCCTCGAAAGCACAAGGCCCCGAGTTCGATCCCCAG
Source organism: Sciurus niger (assembly GCA_020740815.1). NCBI lineage: Eukaryota > Metazoa > Chordata > Mammalia > Rodentia > Sciuridae > Sciurus > Sciurus niger. The sequence goes on along the minus strand of JAHUXG010018017.1, from coordinate 94,131 downwards.
TCCCGAGAGGGGAAAAAAAAAAAAAAGTGAAAGATCTAGGGAAGTATACATAGAAAGCAACAGTGAAAAGGGGGAGGGAAGGAGGGATGGGGGAAGAGAGTCCCATCGCCCTCTACCATCCAGCCCTGGAGCCCCTGAGGCTCTGGGGGGCCTTGACATGGCAGGAGGCGCTGTCAGCTCTGAGCTCTTCCCCAGTTAGGGATGCCCCTCTGGGGGTAGCCAACAAGAATTTCTGTGGCATTGTGGGCTCAATGGGGGCTCCCAGGCCCAAGTGGGCCCACAGAGGGAGCGTGGCTTCCCCTGAGCAAGCACTGTGGCATGATGTGATCTCTTATCTGGGAACTGGGAGGCTAGGGCAGATCCAGGGTCTTTCGAGGTGCGTGTGTGCGTGTATGTTTGCATATGCGTGTGTGAGAGGATATTCATGGGGACAAGAGGGGACCAGAACAGAAGTCTTTGGGGTCTCTGCAAATGGCCATGGATAGCAGATATAGCCCTGTCAGCTGCTAGCCACAGGGTAATGCTGTCCTCCCCTGTGACCAGATCAGCTGCCACCAGGGACTGACTGCTACCCCTGGTGGACCAGGTGGGTGTGGACTGGAGGAAGACACCCTTGTGGCCCCAGAGTCCTCTGGCTGGGGGAAGGGTGGCTAGCTGGCTCCTGGCACCCATCCGTAGTGTGCCCGGGCCCCCGAGGGGCACGGGTTTGAGGTTTTGGCTTGCTCCTTTGGAAACGGAAAAGAAAGGAAGAGAGGGAGGAGGACATAGAGGAGAAACAGGAGACAGAGTTGGCACAAGAGGAAGTCTGGAATGCTTTTGTGTTAGGGTGCCTCTGCTGCTGTCTGTGCCAGCGGGGATTGGGGCTCCTCAGGTGCAGGATCTGCCTTGGAGAAATTCATCTCCAGGATGTGCCGCTGTAAGTGTCATACCCACTCTTCCTGGATGGAACGGGGCCCTGGAATTCCACTTCTCAGAACCTGCTCTTGAGGGTGTAGATGTTGCCAACAAACTTGAGGAGTGATGTTTGAGGAGGTCAGGGCACCAAGGAGGGGACTGGCCGCACCCGGGGTGGAGGCTGCTCTAACTTTTCCAGCTTCCGATGCAAGTCATTGGCCTCCTCGCTCCCCCGACCTTAGAGGAATCTGGGGGACGGGCTTGCGGGCACTCAAGTTTGTTGATATTCTGCCGCTGATGTTCCTCAGACTTCATAGTGCCTGGTGAGCTGGCTGCCAGAGGACGCTCACCGCTGTCAGCTGCCCGGCCAGCCTCAAGCCCTGGCTCCCCACCAGCACTGCAGTCAACCAAGGCCAGGCCCCCAGGTGCCAGCCCCAGGGGTGGTCGCTTGTCATCGTCACGGCCATGGCCAGCACTACAGAACTTCTTGGTGAAGGGGTGGCCGCCCTGAATGGAACTGCAGTAGGCACCCACCTTCTGGGGCTGATGCTTGATCCACTCGCTCAGTGTCTACATGGGTGAGCCGTTGGCACACCACTCTGTCACACCAAACTGCCGCAGGTGTGCCCGCGCATGGCTGGCCAGGGATTTGCAATTTTCAAAGTAAATGTCACAGAGCTCACAGCAGGCCTCGGTGGAGGAGTGGGAGGCCTTCTCGTGGAGGGTCTTTGCCTTGAAGGGCAGTTCAGTCTGGATGTAGGTCTTGGCCTTGACCTCTGGGGAGGAGATGGTCCTTCTGCAGGGGCCACTTGGCTGCCACTGAGCCCAGGTGGCTGGTAGCTGAGGGTTTGGCCCAGTGATGGGTGTCAGGCTGAGCTCCCGGGGAACCTGGGCTGGCCCAGCTCCTGGTTTGCCTGGCCGGCCAGCGAGGGGCAAAAGTGGTGGTGGTGGGGACTGCGCAGGCCCAGGGGCCACTGTGGAGGACCCATCCTCAGCCAAGGCAGGAGCCAGGTCTCCAGCTGGCTGCTCCTTGCTGAGGCACCGCTTCTTCAGGATCTCCCGCAGTGTGTTGATGGGCGAGCCTTGACAGACCACTCAGTCACGCCCATCTGCCCCAGATGGGAGTGTGCATGGCTCCACAGGCCCTTGTGGTTCTCCAAGAACTCACAGCAGAACTCACAGATGTCAGTCACCAGCTCTCCAAGGATGACAGGTTCAAGGATGTCATGTCTTCCTGATGCACCCCCCCAGGGACCCTCAGATGGGTGCGGTTCCCCATGAAGGGCCCCTGGTAGCATCTCCCACTTGATCCCCACCCGCATTTGTTCAGGCTTCAGCTTTTTAGTCAGAGAGGTTGCAGTCAGGCCTGGGAACATCTTCTGGGCCCTGGGAGGAGGAGAGGCAGTTGGTAAGTGACCCAGGGGGCTGCCTGGTGGCGGTGGCAGCAGGCCAGAGGTGAGATATGAAGGTCCGAGGGGTTGCGGGCTTCTAGTGAGCTGCCAGGGCCTCCAGGGCCCACCACCTTTGCCAGGGCTTTTGGGCTGGGCCCTGGAGGGTGGGGGGTCCACCTGGCTGAGACTGGGTCCGTCTTTTCAGGATCTCCCTCAGGGTGTAGGAGGGCGAACCATTGACGTACCACTCAGTCATGCCCATATGCTTCAGGTGGGGACATGCGTGGCTGGATAGGCCCTTGTGGTTCTCGAAGAACTCATGGCAGAACTCACAGCGGATGTCTCGAGCTGGCTCTGGGCCGAAGGAGAGGTTGAGAGGAGATGGCTCCACATCAGAGGCCCAGAAAATGCTGGTGGCTGCGGCGGCCGAGAGGTCCTACTTCCCCCAGGGGCTGGCCTTACCCGCGCCTTCAGCTTGGCCTTCTTGGTCGGCGGTGGGCGGGGAGCAAGGAGAGGGCCGCAGAGGCGGTAGGAAGCCACCCAGCTGGGCAAGGGCTCTGCGCCCCTGTGGGAGGCAGATCTGGACTCCGTCCCTCCTGATGAGCCTGTGGAGCACTTCGATGGGGGAGCCCTTGGCATCCGGGTGGGCACAGGCGTGGCTGGACAGGCCCTTGCGGGTCTCAAACCAGGCACCACAGAGCTGGCAGTCCAGCTCTCTGCCCCCGTCACTATCTAAAGTGAGATTTAGGGGCCCCTCATCCTCAGACTTTGGGGAGGCTGGCCAGGGATTCAGGGACAGCTGGGGGCTCTTGTCCTCATTCTTGGGGGTATGGGAGCCAGTCAGGGCCAGCGGTGCCTTCTTGAGGAGCAGAGAGCTGGGTGGGTGGGCCAGGCTCTTGGTTGAGAAGCCAGGAGGAGACTTGATGGCTTTGTTAACAGCAGGGGTGTCCAGGGGTTTGGCCAAGGTAAGCAGACCTGGCCGGGTAGCCCCAGAGACCAATTCTTTGGACCTGTTGGCCTTCTAGGCCTGGCGGCAGCCAGAGGGCAACATCAGGCAGGCCCTTCTGCTTCATCAGTTCAGAGAGGAGGTCGATGGGGTCAAGACTGCTCTGATTCCGCCACCCGAACTGCTGAAGGTGGGAACGTGCGTGGCTGGACAGGTCTTTATGGGCCTCAAAGCAAGCGCTGCAGACCTCACAGGTGGTCTGGCTCTGGGCCTTGAGGTCCAGCAGCTCCCGTTTGTTCCCATGAGGAACTTTGCTGCTCAGTCGACTAGCCACCTGCTCCAAGGCCCCAGGGACAGGCAGGCTCTTCTTAGGAAGCAGGGGGCCCCCAAGTCCATGGCCACCATTGTGTGTTCCTCAGAACCCAAGCCCGGCGGGGGCGCGGGACAGAGCCCAGGCTCCAGTTTGGTCTTGGGCCTGTCCCGCTGCTGCGATGGCGGCGGCGGTGGCAGGGTCATGCGCCAGGCTAGGGAGATGGGAGGGCGGGGGCGCCCCCTCGCGTGGCCCCGCCGCTTTGTTCTGGGCTTTTGTCACTTGGCACTGGGCGGTGGAGGCTGCCATCTTGGCTCCCGCGCACTGTAATTTTTCATTATCTAAATTATATAGCTTAGAAATATAGTACTGAACGAGCCTGTATCTGTCAATTTGGTAATTTGTTTTAAGGTTTCTCACATCTAGAGCTCAACCTTTTAGCACCATACCTGTCCCTAAGTGAAGTTGGGTATCTAAGAACTAAAAACTCACAAATAGGGCTGACTAATTCTAAGGTTCAAACCCTTTCATAGAACCTACTGATCTGAAGTATTTCCTTCTCTTTATTCCAAGTTCGTGGATTCAAGTTTTTCTTGGATGTTAGGAAAACTACTGAAATGAGTCACTTTCTCGTGGAAGTCTGGTAGGTTTGAAGTGTCTGGTACTTGTGTGGGGATAGCAGTTTCCCTACACCCTCCTTTTCATAACTTTTCATCATGCTTTTCTGGATTTACCCCGATACCTGGATTTCAAAGTTCACCGAACCATTTTAACCATTTTTTAAAGGCATGTCAAGACAGGGAAAGAAGAGTTCAAGTTCACATGATTTTTTGATGGTATAATTTTTAAAATATTTGCATCTCATACTCTAAGGAACTCAAAGATAATCTGATATACTGAGCTTTTATGTTTTGAGTAGAGAGACCCAGGCAAATCAGTTTGATGACTATTTACATGACCTATATTAAGTCAAAAAAGTAGCTAAGTGACATAATAAAATTTAAGTGATTTAACACAAGAAAAGCTTTTTGTAAAATTGAATTTGGTGTTCTTGAGGATTGAGAGGACTGGGATGGGGTTCTGCCCCACGTAGTCAATAAGGTTTCAATGTCTATCACTCTTCAGGGCCCAGTCCTGTTGCCAGATGATGAACCAAGAAAAGGAAGAAGGCATACCTATTCCTCATTACCTTGACCTCACTTCCAGTCATATTCTGTTAGTGATAATGCATCATATATACATCCTACATGTAAGGGGTGAGATTCAATCTATTGATATACCCAGAAAAGAGTGGGGGTATGGATTTTGGTGAACATTCACTTCTTTATATGGCCCTTTTTATATACAGACCACAGAAAAAGCAAACAGACCCAGGGTCAGTCACACCATTTGGGTAGTCAAGTGTAAAATGAAAATTAAGGACTCCTTGTTAACAGCAAGAAAATAGATAGGAATCCCTTTTTTGTAAGGGGTTCATTATACATTTTTATATTACAAATTACAAAAATAAACATTTTTCTTTTTTCACCCACTCTATCTTGAATACCATGTTTCTTAATTTTTAATTTGCCATTTCATGTCTTCCTCTTTGAGTCACTGAGATACTTTTAGGGTTTATATATAACCTCATAGGCATGCAGAGTTCTGGTCCAGATATCAGTTGCATGCAGGACTCAATGACTGAGGGTGCCCTGTCCTACAACTGCTTAACCAATGTGTCTTGATGGCCATTGGTGGAGAGGTCAATGTCCCTTCCACTCACCCTGTCACCTAAACTGCTGAAAGATAAGTGACCCTCAAAGGTCTGCATCCAAGGACATGCTTGGTACCTGGATCTGGGGACAGCTGGATTTCTACATCCATGGAATCCCTCACCAACAGCTGTGGGTTGCCCAACTGATGTTGATAGAGTGTCATCCCGAGGCACTGTGGAATGTGCTTGCCCAACCTGGAGTCTCCTCATGACTTTGAGTTCCTTTCTAGGGGTGAATGAATAAAGTGGAATTCAACCTTCTAAAGAAAAGAGAACCCAATCTCTATTTCAGAGGAGTTATAGCAATGCTGGGGTAGAGGAGGAAAGAGTGAGGCTAGGAAAACACAGACTCCAGGGAGTGTCAGTGGTCGAGAGTCTGCTGGGGAGACAAGGAGTTAGTAAGAGATGGTATTATCCCTAAGTCATGATTGCAAGTCAATGTTCTATTGTCCCACTGGATTTACCTACAAACTACAAATTTGTTGACAAAAATCATTGATAGTCAGACAACTACAGAGTATTAATTTTCTAAGGGAGGTCCCTGTTCAACTCCACCAGTAATATAGCCATGAAGCCTGCCATGAACAAACCACACTTTTCCATCCCAGGCTCCCTCAAATATGCTGTCTGTTGTACCACAGGGGCTCGTGCAAAGGGGGGTTGAAGGGTGCAGTGTCAAGAAGCACACAGACACTGGGAGTCAGATAAGAGCAGGCTAAGCCGACTTGTTTACTGTAGAAACAGCACGCTCTTATTTGGTTCCTATCCAATCAGATGACTGCACCATCTAAGCCAATCACACAAGGGTTTTGTAATTTGCCCCATGAGACCTTTAGTATATTTTTGTCTTACATTCCGTTTCTTGAGAAGGTAGTTCCGTAAGTTTAATTCATTACTCAATATTGCCCAACAATTGTTATTGGAAAGGTAGCCTTAAGATGCTCCCATCTTGTCCCCTTCATCACCCTATTGTGTCTGGGTGGAGGATGTAGGTCTGCAAAGCTTTTAACATGGTTGTCCTTTCAAAATCAATTTGTGAACATTTTGCCCAAGGTGTTTATAGGGTAATTTCTTCTTTCTGAAATTATATTGTTTCCAAAACTTTGGTAGAATAAAGGAATTATTTCTAAGTTGTTTCTTACAAGAGGTATTTCCATGATCACTCCAGATGGAAAGGGCTCTCCCTTTAATTAGGTGATTTCCTGCAAGTGACAGTGTACATGTAAAAAGATCACCTTTGGGAATTTTCAAAACTATCTTTTATTAACCCTCGTTCTGTACAGTGAAAAAATCATAACAGGCATATGTAGTTTGAAAATTTGATTTTTCTGAAACATTGTCCCTATCTCCACTGTAGTCTAGACTTTAATGACTGGCCTTTATGCAGACACCTTTTTTAAAATCAATTATGGGCTAGTTTTCTATATTACATTTGTGCACATGACAATCTCTCTTCTGGACTGAATACAATTTTCTCCCAAAGAAAGTATCATTTATCTATATTTTTTTCATAATGCACATACCCTTACCTAGCACACATTGGGTATTCAATAGTTGTGATTTGGGTCAGTGAATTTAGATTAACATAAATTTTGCTACATAGAACCTCAAAAGGAAGTACACATAAGAACTTAACCACAACTGGTCATGTCAAAATTCCTTTGTTTTAGTGTGACTGTATATCCCTACATCCTGTCTGAAATAAAATGAGTTAGTCTTTTTATTTGGGGAAAAAAAAAACAGTATGAGCATCAATATTTTAGGAGCTTGGCTCTTTTTGCAACCTGAATCCTCTAACAAGGTACAAAACCTGCATGCCATGGCCGTGTGTGTGTGTGTGTGTGTGTGTGTGTGTTTTATGTGGGTCATTTTCATCTCAGACCATTTTTTGCTTGTTTTCATGGACTAGAAAAGATTGTGTCCACTTCCTAAAATGGTAATTTCAAAGTTGTAGGGATCCCCAAAGTCAGATTGTATAAATGTTTGCACATATTCTTAACAGAGTACTCAGACCATTCGGTATATTGTTTGCCTTGGAAATAGTAAAGTTCCTGGAGTTAGCACCCAGCTCCCATGATTCCCATAAAAACCAGGCCGCTTCTTCCCTTTCCAATGCTTTATGTTCAAATAGCATCCATCAAGGGAAACTTTGGACTGATATTGCTTTGCCTTTTAATTCATTGACTAAAATATACGTGAGTGAGAAACTTAATGAGTTGGCTTTTACAAAGAATTTCTCAAAATGATAAATTATACTACATTACTGTAAAGTTCAGACTTATTAGAATATCAAGGTGATTCAGCCAAGTTAGTTCTCACTCATTATCAAATGCCATGTCTTTAACGGGAGTAATTGCTACTAGTTTTCTGCTTATTCAAGATTCATTACCACTCACCAACACTGAAATGTTAATTAACTCCATCTGACCTTGATCACATCTCTGCATCCCTTTTTGTGGTATTTCAAGCAAAAAGCTCATACCTGTGTAAAATAATTTGTATTCATTTGTGATATAATATAATGTAACTCAAATACCACATGATTTGACATAATGTGATAAACTACATGTTATAAACTAAAAGTACTTTACATGAATTAAACCATTCAATCTTAAAAGATTATTGGTATTATTGCAATTTTATATGTGAGGATCTTGAGGTTTAGAATTTAAAAATTTATGTGGTGCTGAGGATCGAACCCAGTGCCTCACACGTGCTAGGCCAGTTCTCTACTACTGAGCCACAAGCCCCAGCCCCATAATTTTTTTTTTAAGAATGTAACCATCAAGGCATATTCCAGAAAAGCACAAAGGAGTTATTAAACCATAAATTCAAGAAAAGACCAAAGAATCTACATTTGGGTGGTTCATTGAGTGGTTCAGGATAAAAATAGAGAGCTAAAATACATGTTAAGTGTGCTTAGTCTCAACTAGACATTTCTCAAAGAACAAACTTTTATCTGCTCAACTTCAATTACTAAGATGTTTTATACTATGAGACAATTCTTTGTTCGGTTTTAGGAGGGGGGAAATAAATTCAATTTTTTACTACTTATAAAGGAAAATATTGGATCAAGTTAAATTAAACTATTTGGGGACCAATGAGATATTTTACAAAGATTTCACATTCACCTTCCATGAATTGAATACTAAAAAGAAAAGCAGGCCACTGGGTTAGAGAAAAATAATGTCTATGATTAGTTCCATGTAATGAAATTTGGAACATGTCACCTGTAAGTCATTTAAGCAATTGGCTATGTCCTTTTCTGTTTCTATCTCAAGCCTTTTTCTATAGATAGAAACACATGTTCCATATACCAGTAACTGTTGTTACAGTAGCCAACAGAATGTAGTTAGAGGTAGGTGAAGGGTCAGAAATGTGGCAGCAGTGAAGAGGGGTGACAGTTTTGAAGGCGAAGTTCTGTGTGCTTGATCAGGAGGGCACCCAATGTCATTTAAAAAAAAAAAATCAATGCAGCCAAAGAATGAGACTAATAAGTAGAAGGAAACAGATGATCAGCAATCAACTCTAAAATCTGTATTCAACCAGGCTCAGTGGAGAGCAGCAGTTTTGGGTGATGGTCAGGAGAAGAGTTGGAATGTTCCTCTTGACCCTGCTGCCCTGACCAAACACCATTGCCATAAAGATAGAAAAACTTGACTTGTTCTCTATGAAGTTCCATTTGTTAGTAGAGCGAGTCTCATAATGGATGCATATTGGAATCACAGCTTTAAAAACATTCATTCCTGGACCTCGACCCTAATTCTGACTGAATTAGCCTGGAATTTAATGGACATAGGGAGTTTTATAAATGTCCAGAGATTAGAGTTTGCCTATCAGCCTGGATACCACTCTTGAGCTTTTGTCCTTCCCTTGTATTTTGATTTCAGCCAAGAAACAGCCAAATCTTTGCATCCTTACTTGCCAATAATGAGAAGGCTCTGAGAGCAGGTGATCCTCACCATCATTGCCCTTATTACCACTTCTCTGAGCTCACCTATTTTTCTCAGTGCTGGTCCTGGGATTCTTTACTTCCATTCACGCCTATTGTCCTTTGAGATGACTCCTGCTTTTAAATTTCAGTGACTTCAGTGAATAAGTAAATAAAACATTTAAAGAAAAAAGTAGCTGATGGTGGATTGCAGGTACTGAAGAGACAAACCTATAATCCTGTTTCTCACTTGGATGGAACTTGCCCTAACCACATTAACTGCTTTTGCCTGTAATCACAAAATGAAGAGATGGCTCCCTGATCTGCTATAATCTGCTAATGAGTGCTTTAATGGGTGAATGAATTAAAGAAATTTGTTAGGGATCTGGAACAAAAGTCTAAGATGATGATTCTCATCTCTGCTGGCATTAGATAACCTGAAGAGTTTAAAAAACTACCTGTGTCACAGGGTGACTTCCACAGGTTCTGAAGTAATTTGCTGTCTCCAGGTCTAGACTTGAGGATTTTCTAAGCTCTTCAGATTATTTCAATATGTACCTAACTTCGAGAACCAAAGCTTTAATGAGAAACTAGTTTCACACAAAGAGATTTAGTTTAACAAAATGGTAATTAAGATAGGAGGAAGCCAGGAACAACTGATGCCAGTTGTGAGTATTTAGAAGGAATAAAGAACATTGTGAGGCAATGGTATAACCCAGCCTGGGAAAGGGATATTAGGGGGACAGAGAAGAGCAAAGGAAAGCTAGATGGGAAAAGTCACATATTATCAGAAACAATAGGAAATATTTCATTCCCAAATTGTGTGGGTTATTTAAGCCTGAGATGATCTTAAAATTAGTGTGATTTGAGGAGAGTGATGTCTTCAGCTATTATTCTTTTACTCGTCTTTGTAAGTAATGCTTTTGAAGACTTGGGTTGGGGGAGGAAGGTTCTATGAGTAAATATGAAAGAATCTGCTGGTTTGTCATTTCTCCATTTTGGAGAAAGGAGGTAAATTAGCCAAAGCAGTGTAAGACTTTAGTATGCATGCATACAAAACAAATTTTCAAACCTAGATCTCATGCCTATAGTACTGTTTCTCTGATCTTAGACACTGTCTTTGTATTTAATTTTCTTATAACATAAAACCAAGGTATGAATAAAATAACTCAGTTTTGCTGCAAGAATCCTATAATACAAATAATGCAGTTCTTTGCTTAGGTGAGCACATAGGTTTTCAGCTAGTTGTCTAAATCAATACACTTGATTACTCAATAGAACACTGTTTCCAAAGTAAAATTTAAGCACATTCTAGCTCTTTACTACTTAGTTTTTTAAAAAAAAGGCAAAAAAAACCCTATTAGATATACCTATTTTTTTACTTCCTGTCTTGTAGGTCATGGAGAAGCAAAAAGATACTCTTAAGTTAAATAGATTCACTTTTTCTTTTCCTAAAAAGAAAGTTATGGCTTTGAGTGAAGAGCACTGAGGTGTGTTTACACTTTGGTCCCATGGTAATCATTGTGAGGTATGTCAGTGCTACTTCATCAGCAATGAGTTGTTTCCTTTCACTTGGTGCCTGTGGTAACAACTAAGTCTGAATTTCTCTTTCAAGTTCACTCTCAAATTTGCCCATCTAGCTCTGTTGTTGCCTCTATTCCTTCTCTAATACTTTTCATGTTCCAAGCTTACACTTGTCCCACAAGACTGGCTAACTGGCTGAAGTATAAGTACCAAGGAAGTTTTAGCAAGAGAGTTCCTATTCCTTGAATAGTCATTTCAATGTTAATATTTGCACTACAAGATGGAGATTAGCAATCACTTAAATTTCAATAGTGTAACGTGAGCTTTGTGGTGAGTATGTTAGGAGGATATTGGGGAACTAGAAGCTTTGCTATATGCCCCTCACCTATTCCGTGCAGGTAATCATGACTTTCTTCAAAGCAACTCAGTTTTCCTCTCCAGGGCTACTTTTGATCATGTGCTGTCTCTAGTTATACCAAACAGTTCTACTTAGTTGTTTTTACATTTTTGACATGTAATCATTAAACATGTTTACGGAGTACCAGGTGATGTTTCAGTATATGTATTTAGAGTGATGTTCAGATCAAGGTAAGCATATCTAGTGCCCTGAACATTTATCTATTTTTGATGGTGACAACATTCAATATCCTTTCTCAGCTTTTTTTGAGGTGTACAGCATATTGTTATCTATGGTCACCTTACTCACAATAAAAAACTGGTTATTTCTGTATTTAGAATGGGTGTAGCCATGTAAAAAGGAAAACCTAGGTTGAAGCCTAGCTCATCTACTTGAACATGAAGGACTTTAAGCCAGGTGGAAAGTCTTTAGGGAGTTAACTCACGAAAGAGTACACTTCTGAAGGGAGGCTTGCATTGCAGATCATAGACCAATTGCAAGATTTGTCCCTGCACAAAGGCTCATTTTCACCCAGAAATGGGTCACACCCCATCCAGGTATGCATACAAGAGCAACGTATTCCTCAATAACCAACCAGTTCAGGTGAAATTCTGAATAAAATAGTCTTCAGTCAATTATTCTATTAATAGCAGTGAAGACATAGTATTTATGTGAAAAGTGTTTCTTTAAATGCCCTTGGATGTCACCTTCTAAAATGTTGATATCAATTTTATGAAATGGGTTATTTTTTTCTTCATTTTATATCTGAGGAAAATATGTAGAGAGAAGATAAAGAACTTTCCCAAAGTCACTTAGTAAAATATTGGAAAAGCTAATATTCAAACAGCTAATTGAACCTATGCTTTGTATAAATCAGTATTCTAGAAATCAATTTTAATGTTATGTTTGAGTGTATACATAACAAGTTGTCAAGTATATTACACAATTAAAATTACATTAAAATGTACAAATTTCTACAGATTTGATTAAATTTAAACTAAGCATTTAAAAGTATTTTTTATAGTAGAATTGTGTTTTAGTCATCTTTTTCTCTGCTGTGACCGAAGGACATATTAAGAACTCAGTTGGGGAATAGTTTATTTTGTGACTTGTGGTTTCAGTGGTATTAGTTCATAGATGGGCAACTGTTCTTTGGGTCCAGAGGTGAAGCAAAACATCTTGTTGGAAGTGTGTGTGGGGGTTCCCGGGACCCCCAGCCTTGGGCATGGTCAAGATGGCGCCTGACGCTGAGCCAAGGGCGGCCAGCTATACAGTAAACAACCAGCGAATTCCAATGATTGGCTAGTTAACGATGTGATTAGAGCATGCCCCCCCCCTCGTGTACCCATCCTGTGCCTGCAGCTGTCCGCGTTTATCTCGTGTACTCTCCCCTGATTGACTGAAGTGTATATAAGCCTGGTGGGTGGGAGAGTAGGGGCAGAAGCTGAGGAAGGGACGGAAGAAGCGGAAGAACCGGCGGCAGCGACGGCAGCGACGGCGGCCGCAGCAGCAGCAGTTGGAGCGGAGCTGGAAGGAGGGAGTACGCGGGAGTGGAAGGAGCTGGGAAAAGGGAAGCTGAGAGTGCACAGAAGCTAGGGGTAGGAGAAGCGTAGGAAAGAAATTGTGCACAATAAACTTCCAAAGCTTCAGACGTTTGCCGTGTCTCTCTCTGCGGCCAGAGGGGACGCGACAGCTGGTACCAAAACCCGGGAGGATAAAAGGGACAAGGTAAGATATCTTAAAAATTTTTTTAACAAGCTAAACCGGTTATAAAGAAGTCAAAAAAAGGTAAACAGGTAAAGAAGTCAAAAAAGGTAAACAGGTAAAGGAGAGGCGCCTCGACGTTCGCGGTATAGCGACTATCCGGATACGCGGAATGCGGTCCAGTTAAAGGGTATCAGGATACGCTATCAGCGGTCCTGGGGGCACGCGGAATGCGGTCCAATTAAAATAAAAATAAGGACACACGGAAGGTAGTCCGGTATCGGGACACGCCATCAGCGGTCCTGGCGCGTGGAACGCGGTCTAATTAAAGTGAAAGTAGAAACACGCTTGAAGCGGTCCAATTAGGTAGTACGTGAAAAGCCGCTATAAAAATTTTAATGCGCACTTGATAGTTTTCCTTTCAGTAATCTCGTTGCTCCTGGCAGCTAGGCCACTGTTATTGTAATTACCATAACTAAAGCTATTCAAATTAGTAACAATGGGGTCTGAATGCAGCAACCCCTCAGGGAACTATTAAAAAACAATGGGACGCCATTGAGGAAAGAAAAAAAAAAAAAAAAACAGCTAAAGTAAGAGAAGCTGCTCAGTGTGCCACAAGGGGGATCTTCATGAACAGGGTCTAATAGTAACAGAAAAGAACGCTTAAAGAGAATGAAGTGAGGAAAAATTGAGTGGTAGTGACCTAGAAAATAATTGCTCAAAAAATCTAAGAACAAGGGAAAAAAGAGAACTAAGTTTAACATAAAGAACCCCCAAAAAAGGAATAACCAAGTGGTAGTGAAAACTTAAGAACAAGGGAAAAAGGTAGGAGAAACCTAAGCCTAATAAAAAGAGCTTCAAAATCTGTAGAACCTGCCCGTATTTGAGGAGCAAATGGAGATACCATCAACCATTAGAAAAAACTTTAAAGACGCAGTTAAGACTATTGGAGACAGCTATGCAGAGCAGTGTTATTTGGAGAACAATGGCTAATTGGAGAGCTCAGCTGTTGAAACTGCTTGCAGAAACATAGCGGCAAGGTTTCTCGATAGAAATGTTAATAGGAGAAGGCCAATACGTTTCAATAGATGCACAAATCAGCAGCAAGGAGATAATGCCCTAACAAAAGATAAGAGATAACTATAGTAAAATCTGTTACACCTTATGCCCCAGGGCTATGTCCAAGATGCAGAAGAGGAAGTCATCGGAATAGTGCCTGTCAGCCTATTAGAGATAGGGAGGATAATTTCTTAGGGTTGAATCCTAAACTTCAAAAAAACGGGAGACAGGGCCCTCCCCGGGGCCCGCAACAAATATACGGGGTAATTCAACAAGTTCCCCGACGGTGGTATCCTCCCACAGAGAAGGGGAGCGCAGGGCCACCTCAGGGAGTGCAGGATTGGACATCTGTGCCACCTCCAGGCTCATATTAACCCCAGATATGGGGGTGCAGATGATTGATACCGGCTGGCATGAAAAAAATCCCACAAAACAGTGTAGGACTATTACTAGGTAGAGGTTCTTCAACACTAAAAGGACTTATAGTACACCCAGGGGTTATCGATCCTGATTTCACTGGACAAATAAAAGCCTTGGTCTCTTCACCAAAAGGAATTACGGTCATCTCTCCAAGGGATCGCATTGCACAAATGCTTATATTGCCCAGTCAACATTCTTTGTGGCCCAGTAAAAATACAAATAAAAGACAAGGAGGTTTTGGATCAACAGGAACCACTTTAATAAACCTTACTATGGATTGGGACAGGAGGCCCATCTAAAATTGTGAAAAGTGGGAATTATTGGAATTTACAGGTTGTATTCGATACGGGAGCAGATAAAGTCTTATTAGCGCAATGGTCTGGCCAAAGCACTGGCCATTGATCACGAAGCTCAGGCTTGATGAGGCTTAGGAGTAGCAGAGAGCCCCAATCATAAAGTGCTTCCATTAATCGATGGAAAGCTACAGCTAGGGATGTGACACAGGGATCTTTCACACCAACTGTCTGTAATGTTCCATACCACTGTGGGACGAGACGGCCTGCAGCAAAGTTGTATGGATATGAAACTCACCACCTGATCAGATTACCCAGGGTTGGGACTCTGTACGACATATCGTTACAAAATATGGATTATGATGATAAAAAAGGATTAGGAAGACATAGCCAAGGATCTACCCAACCACTGCCTTTACTTCCACCAAAAAATGATCTCATGGATTGGGTTTTTCCTAGGGGCCACTGATGAACCATCAATCCCTATAGTATGGAAAGATGATAAGCCTCGTTGGATTCCACAGTGGCCCCTAACAAAAGAGAAGCTAGAGGCAGCTCATAAGTTAGTACAAGAGCAGGTACAAGCAGGTCATTTACAACATTCTACTTCTCCTTGGAATACTCCAATATTCTTAACAAAGAAAAAATCAGGAAAATGGAGGTTATTGCATGATTTAAGAGCCATAAATGAACAAATGTACCCTATGGGACCCATCCAATGTGGACTCCCTCTTGTTACTGCACTACCAAAAAATTGGCCTACGATTATTCTGGATTTAAAAGATTGCTTTTTCTCTATACCCTTACACAAAAATGATTGTTGGAGATTTGCTTTTACTTTGCCCTCTCTTAATCACACTCAGCCTGATCAGAGATTCGAGTGGACTGTGTTGCCTCAAGGTATGGCTAACAGTCCTACTATATGTCAAATATACGTAGATAAAGCGTTAACAACTACTAGACAAAAGTTTACGAGATTGTTGATTTATCATTATATGGACGACATACTTATTTGCCATCCAGAAAAAGAAGTTTTGTTAGAAGCATTACAATTTATAACTCAAGCATTAAAAAAGAGAGGACTAACGATAGCCCCTGAAAAATTACAATTAGAGGAGATCCAAGAATATCTGGGTACAAGGCTCACTGCTACTACAGTTAGACCAACAAGGTTGACCATCAGGACAGATCAATTGAATACCTTGAACGATTCTCGAAACTCTTAGTACATTACTGATCAGATCCTGGATTTAAAATTACCACAGGGGAATTAAAACCTTTATTCGATATATTAAAAGTAAGCCTAAGACTTGATTCCCCTATGAAACTAACTCCCTGCAGCCTGATTCCTTGCAGCTAGTAGAGAATAGACTTCAGCAGTGTTACGTTGATCGTTGTGATCCTACTCAACCAGTAAGTTTAATCATAATCTCAGAAAAGCATACCCCTTTTGGCATAGTTTGGCAAGGAGGACCTTTGCAAAGTATAAATCTCCCTAGCTCTCCGGCTAAAACACTGCAATCATATCCCCAAGCTATTGCTCAGGTAATATTCAAGGGAATAGAATCTTGCATTACTGTTTTTGGAATCCATCCATCTATTATTATAACTCCTTATTCCACTCAGCAAATTAAATGGCTAATTAATAATGATGATGATTGTCAGTATTATATTGCTCCACTTCAGCTCAGTTCGATAACCATTATCCCCAACATCCCTGGATTCAATTCTGTAAAAATACTCCCAAGGGGGGGGAAGTGTTTGCCATAGAAGGTGGGGCGACTCAAGGGTCCACTCTTAAAGACTGTAGGTAACCATTTTTACTGATGGCTCCAAAAATGGAGTAGGTGCAGTACTTATTAGTAAACAACTTCACACCATAATAGTTCCACCCAACTCCGCACAGGTTACTGAACTTGCAGCTGTAATATTAGCCTTTAAATTAGTAGATAATCAGCCATTCAATCTTCTATCTGATAGCTTATATATCGTTAATGCTTTACAGTTTCTTGAAACGGTACCCCATATTTCTTCCATGTCTACGGTAGCTTCTTACTTTACTACGCTACAAAACCTTATCCTACAGCGTAAACATCTATTCTATGTAGGACATATTAGAGCTCATTCTAATTTACCAGGACCTTTGGCCAATGCTAATGACTTGGTAGATATGGCCACCAAATCAATTTTTGTTTTTTTCCATAGAGGAACAAGCAAAACTCTTTCATGAAAAATTTCATGTAAATTCCACTACTTTGAGCAAAAAATTTCCTATATCTAAATGTATGGCTCGACAAATAGTAAAAAATTGTCAACATTGTGCTCCTTTAATCCCAGTACAATCCTTTGGAGTTAACCCCAGGGGACTGCTGCCTGGTCATATTTGGCAGATGGATTTAACCCATATTTCTGAATTTGGTACTGTTAAGTATGTACATGTGTCAGTAGACACTGCTTCAGGGGTCATTATGGCTTCCGCTCATTCTGGAGAAAAGGTAAAAGATGTCATTCAACACTGCCTACAAGCATTTGCTGGCTGGGGCATACCTAAAGTTATTAAAACAGATAATGGTCCTGCTTATACTTCCAAAAGCTTCCGGTTGTTTTTACAAACATTTACCATCCAATCAGTCACTGGCATCCCCTATAATCCTCAGGGACAGGGCATTGTGGAAAGAGCACATCTTACTTTAAAAAATTGTCTAAATAAACAAAAAGGGGGGATAGGAGCCTCCTACAAGTCTCCTAAAGATAAACTTAACTTAGTTCTTTTCATTCTAAATTTCTTAACTCTGGATAGGGCCGGCCATTCTGCAGCTGATCGACATCATAATCCCCATAATACTCCTCAAGTATGGGCAAAATGGAAAGATATCCTGACAGGTTGTTGGAAAGGACCGGATCCATTCCTTCGTTGGGTCCGAGGGTCTGTTTGTATTTTCCCACAGTATCAACTGACTCCAGTCTGGATTCCAGAAAGGCTGGTCAGAGTTTTACAACATGCAAGTGATGTTGTTCCTCCTCGCGGTGACGAGTCTGAGCCTTCCTCCAATAATGAAAACTCAGACGGAAAGGCAAACCTGGAACCTATGGGCCATTGTTAGCCTGGCCATATTTTTCATTTCTAACTAACATATTTCTTATCCTTCCTTTTCTTGTTTTTCACCAATTTCTCTACAAGTCTGTTAATTCTACTGATGATTTTTCAGGTCGTGCTGTTTTTGGAGACGGGGATATTTCTGGCCTTTCTTTGCTTTAACAGGAGAAATTTTGCACTTTGCCGTTGGAATCATACTACAAATCGGACCCAGAGTGGAGCAACTCGTTCTGCTGACCCCAGCTGTGATATTGCTTTTCCTCCTACGTCAGCTTGTGTATTTCCTCCCTTTTATGTTTCTACCAACTAACATTTCTAATAACACCTCTTAACTGTTCATTGACTGTGTGCTATCTTTCATAATGCTGGAATGGTTCTTTTGTCACCCGTGCAATTTGCACATTTCTATCTTCCTACCAGTCCTAGTTTCTGTTGCAGATATAGAATTGCCAGTGCTATTATCGAGAAGCAGGAGAGGCTTTGACATTGCAACAGCCGTGATCATTGCCACCACAGTCCTTGCAGTAGCAGCATTGACACAACCACAACAACGATCATTCGGCCGAGAATGCAGTTGCAGCCTTACAGATCATAGAGACTCTATCAGAGAATGGACTCATCATAAGAACAAGTGGATACCTTGCAAGAACTTTTGGGACTGGGATGTGTTTATTCCCTGAGAGCTGCTTTGTGTTACCCGTATTGTAACTCCATTGGGACGTATATTGTTTCTGTATTTAATATGGCTATAAGGTTTCTCTTCTGTTTATAGATTTGTCAAACAGTGGGCAAGCTTAGGAGCTATGGTGGTACTCCTCTGCCTTGGCCTTCTTCTCTTCATTCGTTTTGGCATGCATCTGCAAGCTAGCCAATAGAGAGATCAAATTATTTTTTATCAGGCCATGACCGCCCTAAAGGCCGACAGCCCCCCATTAGTATGGCTCTTGATGCTGGATCGGTAGTCAAAGACGGGTAATGAAGGAGGTGGCTGTGTACCGACCTAAGACAGGAGCTGCAGCATGCTCTGCAGGCTCTGATGACGGGTAAGGACATATGCTGACCACTCAGCCTAAGACAGACACGGTCCCGAGCCTTAGTTTAATATTAAAGAAGGGGGATCTGTCGGGGTTTCTAGAGCCCCCAGCCTTAGACATGGTCAAGATGGCGCCTGACGCTGAGCCAAGGGCAGCCAGCTATACAGTAAACAACCAGCGAATTCTAATGATTGGCTGGTTAACAATGTGATTAGAGCATGCCTCCCCTCGTGTACCCATCCTGCGCCTGCAGCTGTCCGCGTTTATCTCGTGTACTCTCCCCTGATTGATTGAAGTGTATATAAGCCTGGTGGGTGGGAGAGCGAGGGGGGAACGGAACGGACGGAAGAAGCGGCGAAGGCGGAGGTTGAAGCCAAGCTGGAAGGAGGGAGTACGCGGGAGCTGGAAGAAGCTGGGAGAAGGGAAGCTGGGAGTGCGCAGAAGCTAGGGGTAAGAGAAGCGTAAGAGAAGTACTGTGCACAATAAACTTCCAAAGCTTCAGACATTTGTCGTGTCTCTCTCTGCGGCCAGAGGGGACCCGATAGTGGATTACCCTATTTATAATAATATTACTCTTATTGAAAAGAAATGAAGTTTTATGCATGTAAAAACATGAATTTTAGCATTATGGAATTTCCTCGGAAAACTTAGAATGGACCTATCATTTGACCCAGCTATTCCACTCCTCCATTTATATCCAAAGGACTTAAAATTAGCATGCTACAGTAATGCAGCCACATCAGCATTTATATCTCATCAATTCAAAATAGCTAGATTGTGGAACCAACCTAGATGGCCTTCAATAGATGAATGGATAAAGAAACTGTGGCATATATACACAATGAAATATTATTCAGTCATAAAGAAGAATAAAATTTGCAGGTATGAATGGGATTGGAGAATATCCTGCTTAGTGAAATAAGCCAATCCTCCCCAAGAAAAAGACCAAATGTTTTCTTTGATAAGTGGATGATTATATGTAATGGAGGAGGTGGGGGGCATTAAGAGAATAATGGAGAAATTTGGACTGTGTAGAGGGAGTTGGGCAGGAAAGATAGTAAACTGAGACAGACATCATTACCCTATATACATGTATGATTACACAAATGGTGTAAATCTACATCATGTACATAGAAATGAAAAGTTGTACTTATTTGTGTACAATGAATCAAAATGCAGTCTGTAAAAAAAACTATGAAATTTGAAAACATGATAAGTGAAAGAATTCATTCACAAGAGACCATATGTTATGATTCAATTGTATAAAAAATCAAGAAAAAGGTATAGACAGAAAGCTAGTGGTTGACTGAGAAACTTGGGGTAAAGTGTTGGGATGAGGCTAATGGTAAGATTTTTTGGAATTGGAAAATGTTATAAAACTGGTTGTGGTGATGTGTTGTACAATTTTATTAATGTTCTAAAAATCACTGGATTCTACAGTTTAGAAGTTTGGTCGTGGGTGAATTAGATACTGAACTGAAATCCATTAACTCACCTCTGATAAAGACTCTCAGTGCATCATGAACAAGTTATTGGAGTGAGGAGAATGATTTATTCAGTAAGTCAGAAAAACTGATAAGATGGCAGAGTTATTGAAAGACGTAATATATTGATCAGCTGTGTGATATGGTCTTCAAAATTAATGATTTTTAAAGTCAACTGGAAGTAAGTGAAACTGGAGAGTTTGTTTAGATGTTCCCTCAGTTACAAATTATGTCTCAAAAAAATTATTACTAAAAAAGCCCACTTCCACAACCAAAGCAATATAACCAGGGCTACATGGTGCTCTTGGTCTTTGTGTCTTCTAGGTCTCTATATTTTGGACAATTTACCATCTCCTTTTCCCCCCTCCTCAGGTTTTATGTTTCATGTTGAAGAGTCTCAATTTGTTGAATATCTCATATTCTTAATTATTCTGAATGCGTCCTTGTAAAGTTATGTAACCTGTTTCCTGTTTCAGTCACATATTAAATTGAGGTGGGAGAGTTTAATACATAAGATTTTACTGAGATTGTGATCTTTACAGAGTATGTGGTTATCAAACTGCATTTATTCACCAAAGTATCCACAAAAGTACTACTTGGACATTTTTAAAATTACGAAATATCTGTATTTTTTTCTTTTTTTGTTTGAGGTTCTATTGTTTGAATTATAGGAAAAGATACCTTAACAATAGTAGGAAACCAGTGAAGAACATTGAGGGAGAAAATAGTATCTGGTTTATTCTTAATTTATCAGTAATATGTTTCTATTTGCTCATTGTATTCTTTTTTCTTATTTTTTTTTTTTTTTGTACTGGAAGTCGAACTCAGGGGTACGTGGCCACTGGGCCACATTCCCAGCCCTATTTTGTATTTTGTTTAGAGAAAGGATCTCACTGAGTTGCTTAGTGCCTCACTTTTGTTGAGGCTGCCTTTGAACTCAGGATAGTTCTGCCTCATCTCCAAAGCTGATGGGATTACAGGCATGCACCATTTGTATTATTTTATAATATTCTCAGTCAGATGCAACTACAGGAGAAAGCAGGGATGCTCAGAGGAAGAAAAAAAGCAGAGTTTATATATTTGCAGGAGAATTTATATATTCTTAGAGACAGAAGGCACTGCAGGTTATGCAGAGTCACATGAGTAAAACACCAGAGTGGTCAAGAGGTAGAAGACAGAAACAAGGGGAAAGCATTAGAAAGGAAAGACTAGGCAGGGTAAATAGGAGTGGCTAGCTAGAATAATTTTCCTAAGGCATGGATCACACAAAGGAGGTTTGACTCTGGATTGGTTAGATCAAAGGCACCTTCAAGTATGCTTCTTGTCAGAATTGGCTAGCTCAGGGAAGGGCAGTCTTTCCCCAGCTAGAAGGCTTTTTTAGATATTGAAATATCATAATACATATACAGAAAATAAGTATACATACAACACATTCATAATCTTTAATCCATTGGATGTAAAGTTAACTTAAAATTTTCCTGTTAACCATTAAGTTATCTCCAGATTTACACCATTATAAATAAACATTTTGTACATGTGGTTTTGCAGGGGTATATTTTAGGTGATTTCTTAGACTGGTTAAAATTCCAGAAGTAGTGTTATTTTATCAGAGCATTAGGATATATCTTTAAGGCTTTTAAAGCAATTTAGCAAAATGACCTACTTATGAAGCAAAGGTCATCAGCATCTTTTTAAATTTTAGATTAATTTTATAAATTGACATTAATTATGATAATATAGATGTGTAAAGAGGAAAGTAAATATTACTCAAGTTTTTAAAATCCAACTTACTATTTTTAGAAAATAGCCTTTCACATATCTTGTTTAATATAATTTTGAATAGACATTTTATATAAATTGAATTCTTTATTATGCTTGCTATGAAATATTCTATGACAATAAAAATAAATCTAGGTTATCTTTTTTAAAGGTTATATGTTTATTTTTTTATTTAAGCTTCAAAGAGTATGTATATTAAGGTTAAGCACTTTAAATCCCTTGATGTGCTATTGCTGGATGAAAGCAAATATGCATACTTAAATGTTTTGAGGGGAGAGGAACTGGAGATTGAATCCAGGGGCACTTTAGCATTGAGCTATATCCCCAGACTTTTCTGTTTTTTTATTCTCCCTACAGGCTTTCACTGAGTTGCTTATAGCCCCACTAAATTTCTGAGGCTGACCTGAACTTGCAATCCTCTTGCCTCAGCCTCCCAGATCACTGGAATTCAGGCACTTAACATTGTACCTAGTACATACTTAAAATTTCAAGTGCACATTGCCAAATTCTGTAGCATATGGGGATTTTGAGAGATTTTTATTAAAAATTACATTCTCTTTCTTAATTTAATTCACTTCATTGTTCTTCTATGTTAAATTGCTATATTCATAAATATCTATATTTGTTAAGTATAGACCTCATTATTATTCTTTTTCCTTCTTATTACCATGTTGTGAAAGATGAAAGCTCCTGTTTCAGTTTCATCTGTGATATATATGAAGTAAAAATATGTTATATATGTGTAGTACTGTGTAACATATATAAACATATGTATACATATGTGTAAATATATGGTGACACTCTGCTGGGTGGCAGAGTCTGGGGGTCTTGGGTGGGGCAGCGCCCTTTGGTGGAAGAGGAGACATTACCGGGCAGGGAGGCATCTGAAGGACCACTTTACTGAAGCCACCAGCAAGAGTGAGTAGTCCCCACCTTGCAAAGCCAGAGTAGAGACTGTGGCCTCTAGCCTACTACTTTACTGCCCCCACAACCCACCCACGCAGTGGAGGACATGCCAATCAACTCCACTGAGAGCACACCCAGAAGCACCACTCTTGGCTCCCTCTGGCTGTGCTCACTTTCTAGAGTGTGCCCTGGTGACTAGAACAGATTCTTTTCAGCATATGAGGAATCACGGTTGTGCTGGCCTCCAGGTAGCACTGGTGAGTCCCCTATCTTCCCAGCTGCAGGCTGCCCAGAAGACACCTGGCCTGGCCTCCTGCAGTGCCTCTTCCTGCACCTGAGGTGGTGACCCGCAACCAGCATCCTTGACCTCTGGCAGCTTTCCTGCCCCCAGTGCTGTGCCTGGCTGCTCATGTCATGGTTCCTCTTTCTGTAATCCCCCAGCTTCCTTTTCCACTCCCTGTCAGGAAGAAAAGTCAAGAAGGTGTGCGGGAGGTAGGCGATCTAGGCCCAGAAGGACAACTGGGCATGCTCAGAAGCCTGTCAGGTTTGACTCTCAGACAGGCAGTATTTTCCTTACAGCAGTGCTACCAGTGCTAGGAGGAGGGGGAAAAGATGAAAGCTAGAAGGAATGGGAGGAGGAGTGGGCCAGTTGTAGCCAGGACCACCACCACCAGGGAGATGAGGAGTTCTTGGGTTGGGAAAGACTCTCCTACCACTTGGAGTGTTTTCTGTCTGCAAGGACAGCAGCTACCTGAAGTCAGCCAAGAGGCAGAAAATGAAGAGATGGTGGACTAGATTACCCCTACACTTTGAGGAGGTGGAGAGGACTAGCATGGGAAAACCACTTGGAGCTCAACTGCCAGGTAAGGACTGTGCTTGCCACCCAGTGCTCACCAAAGCCAGTGGCAGTAGTGGAAAATATTTTCTGTGCTAGTATAAAAATGTTTTCTGTGTTAAAGAAGTTAAAAGAAGGAATGAATAGGTTGTTCTGTCATTTGGGGCTGGGATGGTGCTTAAACCTGGAGAAGGCCATCTACTACAGAGGGAGTTGCAGCTCCTGGACTGAGGTTGGGAAATCACTACTGCCACCCAATTATGTATAATGGAATGTGAATAAGGTGAGAGTTGGCTAGGAGAGACCCATGGTTGCCACACCCAGCTTATTTCACTTTGATTTTCTGTCCTCCTGATTTTGGATCCAAGTCACCAACCATCACGTCTGGCTGAGCTGCTAGGCTGTGTGTGTGTGTGTGTGTGTACGTGCATGCAGGTAGGGCCCTTGTTTGATTTCACATGGTTATTAGGAGAACAACTGCACCAACCTCAGACAAGCCACTTGCTTGAATTACACTTAAGGAATGGAAGAGGTAAATGTTGCTGTTATAGTAACCTAAGTTAATGTAATTAGCCTGAGTGTGCTTCCTTATTCACCCAATCTAGACTCACTTAGGGACATTGCTGAAAATTGCACATGATCTCCTCTCTGGAACCCTCTCCTGGTACAGCTTCCTGATTTCTGCTTGTTTTCAAAGGTATAGGCTTGGAGGGTGAAAACTGACTGGAGCAGAAGATTCTGCTTATCTATTTGGCTAGGTGCATGTTGGAATTTGATCTTGATCTGTCTGCTTTTGCATCTGTGCAACTCTTCTTACACGAAGGTTAGAAGTGAAGAGAAAGCAAGGGTTTGGGTATTAAATCCATATGGACAGAGATCAAGCTTGCAAATCTGTTCTATGAACCTGTTGGAAATCTGTGAGGATATGTGCCCCCATCCCATGCTGTGGATCATGTTTGCAGTATGAATGGACAGATGCCCTTGAGAAAAGTGTATTTATCAGAACAACCGTGTTTTTAAGGATACTGATTATTTCTCTGTGTGCTTAGCACAGACCTTTTATTTCTTCCTTGGCTGGCTGCTGAGTTCTATCAAGACAAATAACCTCCTCCCTACCCCATTTTAACCTTTCTTCAGGGTTACTATTTGAGAAAAAAGAGTAAGCATGGTTTCTAATTATGTAGACCAAATAATTATGGATCATGAGATAATATATTCCTTGAAACATTCAACACTAATTCCTATTTGAAATGTTGCCCAAATATTTGCTTTAGAGATAAGTCATATGTGAGTATGTAATTTTAAAAAGGGGAAATATGGAACCTATAACAGATATGTACATGGAGACAGAATTTTGTGACCACATATTAAAAAAATGAGTACCTTCTATTTCAAATACCATCATATAGATGTGGTGTTCAGAGCACCAAGTTGTAATGGAAGCCAGTATTGCAAGATGTACATGTGAATGGAACATGCTTTCCTCTTCACTCTGTGTTCCAATACATGTTGTTCCCATCCCATTCTTCCAAAACTAAATAGCCTTTCCATTTGTTTTAATTACATGGTTTGGCTCAAATAGCTGAATATGTAATTGGTGACTGATCTTTATTATAATGAATGATTATGGAGCTAAAAGGCATACTAGTTTTTTAAATTATTTTTATTATAAATAAATGGGATACACCTTGTTTCTCTGTACATGAAGTAGAGGCATACCATTTGTGTAATCATACATTCACATAGGGTAATAGTTTTTGATTCATTCTGTTATTTTTCCTTCCCCACCACCCTTCTCACCCTGCATTTACAGTCCCTCATTCCTCCATACTTGCCCTCCTGCCATCCCCCATTAGGTGTCATCATCCACTTATCAGCAAGATCATTCGTCCTTTGGTGTTTTGAGATTGGTTTCTTTCACTTACATGATATTCTCCAATTTCATCCTTTTGCCTGCAAATGCCATAATTTTATTATTTTTTATGACTGAGTAATATTCCATTGTGTATATATATATATATATACACAATATATATATATATACCACAGTTTTTTTCTATTGTAAACAAATGGGACACATGTTGTTTCTCTGTTTGTACATGGCGTAAAGGCATACCATTTTTGTAATCATAAATTTACACAGGGTAATGTTGTTTGATTCATTCTGTTATTTCCACAGTTTTTTTTTTATCCATTCATCAATTGAAGGGCATGTAGTTGGTTGCACAATCTGGCTATGGTGGATTGAATAGTTATGAATATTGATCTGACTGTATCTCTGTAGTATGCTGATGTGAAGTCCTTTGGGTATAGGCCAAGTTCTGGGATAGCTGGGTCAAATGGTGGTTCCATTCCAAGTTTTCTAAGGACTCCCACACTGCTTTCTCGAGTGGATGCAATAATTAGCAACCCTACCAGGAATGTATGTGTGTACCTTTTTCCCCACATCCTTGACAACAACTATTGTTGCTTGTATTCTTGATAATCACCATTCTAATTGGGGTGAGATGGAATCACAGGGTGGTTTTGATTTGCATTTCTCTTATTACAAGAAATATTGAACATTTTTTCATGTATCTGTTGATTGTTTGTAGATCTTCTGTGAATTGTCTGTTCATTTCCTTAGCTCATTTGTTAATTGGGTTACTTGTATTCTTGGTGTTGATTTTTTTGAGTTCTTTATAGATTGTGGAAATTAGTACTCTATCTGAAGTATGAGTGGCAAAGATTTTCTCTCACTCTGTAATTTCTCTCTTCACATTTCTGATAGTTTCCTATGCTGAGAGAAAGCTTTTTAGTTTAAATCTATCCCACTTTTTGATTCTTGCTTTTATTTCTTGTGCTATGGGAGTCCTGCTAAGAAAGTCTGATCCTAAGCCGACATGTTGAAGATTTGGACCTACTTTTTCTTCTATAAGATGCAGGGTCTCTGTCTGATTCCAAGGTCTTTGATCCATTGTGAGTTGAGTTTTGTGCAGGATGAGAGATAGGGTTTTAGTTTAATTCTGCTGCATATGGATTTCCAGCTTTCCCAGCACCATTTGATGAAGAGCCTATCTTTTCTCCATTGCGTATTTTTGGCACCTTTGTCTAGTATGAGAAAATTGTATTTATTTGGGTTGTGTCTGTATCCACTATTCTGTACCATTTTGGTGCCAATATCATGCCATTTTTGTTACTATTTCTTTGTAGTATAGTTGAAGTTGTGGTATTGTGATACCCCCTGCTTCACTCTTCCTGCTAAGGATTGCTTTAGCTCTTCTGGGTTTCTTATTCTTCCAGATGAATTTCATGATTGCTTGCTCTATTTCTGTAAGGTACATCATTGGGATTTTAATTGAAATTGTATTGAATGTGTATAACATTTTTGGTAGTATGGCCATTTTGACAATATTAATCAAGTTTCTACCTAGGGCATTTTAACCCTTTTTCCTGGTTCAATTCAGGTTTGGATGCAAAAAGTTGTGAAAAAACTCTCTCCCACTACTGGTGGGGGAATGGGGCTACTATATTATACTCCTTACTGGGATGTGCCACTGATGGTTGGACTGGTTACTCCCTTTACACTGGCGTATGTGGGACCTTATGGCAGGAGGACTAGGTGGGCAGAGCTGGGGAATGGAAGCAGAAACAGCTGAGTCAAAGTTGGAGGAGGAGGAGAAGGGTTTAAGAGGGGGAGAAGGAGGAGGCATTTGAGTTTGCAGGAAAAGTATAGAAGTGCAAGAAAGAAGAGACTTGAAGATAAGGAATCCCTTTC
The DNA here is from genome assembly GCA_020740815.1 of Sciurus niger. Classification (NCBI taxonomy): domain Eukaryota; kingdom Metazoa; phylum Chordata; class Mammalia; order Rodentia; family Sciuridae; genus Sciurus; species Sciurus niger. The sequence continues at coordinate 66,617 of JAHUXG010018017.1, read as the reverse complement.
CATTTGCCCGCTTGCTCACGGAAGCTGTGGGCAAATATCTTTGGTAGCCACAATCCACCTTCCCGTGGAGCGATCTTTCATCCCTGCACAGGTCAATTTGATTGGTAGTTATTCCTTCCCAAACCAACATCTTAGCATTTACTGGGAAGGTCATACATGGCGGGGGGAGGTTAGAGTCAGTGAGTTCTCTCCCAGTATCATTAAATGGTCACTGGGAAGATTTCCCACCATCCAGAGGCGGCAGCTCTTTGGGGGGAACCTTGGAGCCCCCTTTGGGAGGTCCTGGAGAGAGAGAAGCAGGCCTTAAGGGCGGATAATGTAGGGCAGACTCCCAATGGGGGACCCTCCCCTAAACTGAATTTCCTCTTCCTAACAAGTTGTTCTACATGATTCCATGTGGACCAGTCAAAAAGATTAGTGGCAGGAAACCCAAGGGGCCACCTGAGTAAACATGTCCCAGGCTTTTTCTGCCTGTGTATCAGACCACCCAAGGCCCCTACTCTTCAGCATGAGTCTAAGTGCTGAGAGTGCAGGGTCACCATGTGTGGTGTGTGTTAGCCCCATCTTTTCAGGGATGCCTTTACCTTGGAACTCGGTTGGCCCAATCTGCTGGTACTTTCGGTTTCGTAGCTGCCTCTTCGCTTTGACTGCGGATCAGCCTTGAGGACCTGGATGTGGGATGCCAGATGTCAGGGTCTTAAGCCCCCTTGCTCTTCTCAACCAGTCGCAAGGGAAGGGGACATTCCCCAACAAGGTCAGACCAGGATAGGTAGGGCCGGCTGACCACCCGCTCCCAGCCCTCTGGGCAGAGGACAATCAGACACGTCAGGGAGACCCTTCACAGCAGGAACTCCTTTATTGAGGAAATCACACAGATTTTATGTAGGGTGGGGGCTAGGCGGGAACCAATCAGCTTAAAGGTCAGCAAGGCATGGGGGGGCTCACACATGGGATTATATTGCAAGCAGAAACTGATCATGTTCCCAGAACTATTGTTAACCAATCCCTGATGGTGGTCCAATTTATTGTCATTAACTATTGAAACCGCCTTTGAGGTCTTGATCTTGCTCACTCACCAGGGAGTAAGGAGTCAGCCTGAGTTAGTTAACGTGTCATTAGTCCCAACTGGACATTCTCCAAATTCCAAAGGCAGATGGCTTTCATGACCTTCCTTTCCTCGATTTGACCAGATCCCCTATTTCTACACTGCCTGTCCCCAATTCTGAATTCAGAATCATGTGACATTTAGTTAGTTGGGTTTCAGAGATTGTATAATTCATATTATACCAATACCAAAATTCTGATTGTAGACCAGAAAACTATTTGGACAAGCATGCTAGTTCATGATCTTCTCAGGAGCAGGAGAGTAAAGTATTGGGGAAACTACAACTGGCAACTTGCAAAACTAGAGGATAAGCACATTTATAGCTCTGTTCTTTATCTCCTTATAACTCAGTCTTAGCATCTGAAAGATAAATCAGAAAGCTACCTTCTATCCTATTAATTACCAAAAATCATAGAAAATAATTTGTTCTCAAAGTTGGGAGATTAATAGTAAAATTGATAATAAATAAAATGGTGTCAGCATTGTTCCAGTTACTGTTAGCCATGATTTAACTTTCTGATATTGCTTATGCAATTTTTATCCAGTGAAATAAAGTGTTGATTTAAGCTTTCTGATATTTTTCATATTTTAGTCACATAGTTATGTGTCATATAGTTATATGTAACAGTAATCTTAGCTTAAAAAATTCTCTTGTTTGTAATAAAATATGTGGTAAAAATAAATTTATTTTCTTAATCTACTTTTCAAAATTGCTCTTTCTCCAAGTGATCAGGATTTAGAGGCTTAGAGATGATAATAAGTGTAGTGCTAATGACAGATACAATTGGGAACTCTATTCTTCATTTCTGGATATATAGTGTATCCATTTTAAATTGACAAAGGAATGGCAAATGTTCTGCATCATTTACAGCAATTAGTAATATTCTAAATCAATGAGATCGCTCTTATTCTAAACATATTCACGTAACAAGAAGAGTACAGAATACATTGTAATTTCTATTCTATTGAAACCTTTTCTTAATGGATTTCTGCAAGGAAATTGTCAGTAAAACTCAACTGGATTGTGGATTAATGACTTCAGGATATTAAATAAAAAATGGTATAGCAAGTAAATGTTAGAGTTAGGTTAAAAGAGATAAAAGCTTATAACTGGCAAGTAAAATTGTGTATCTCAGTGTCACTGACCTATTTTGGATTAATTTAATATCAGCTAGAAAGTAATTTTGGCACTATGACTTGTTGACAAAAGGAAAACATCTTTAGCTTAAATTAAGCTAAACATCTATACATCTTATAACTAAGATGTATACATCTTATACATCTTATAAGCTAAACATCTTATAACAGGTACATTCAGCACATAAACGTAAGTAAAAATTTGTGGTCTCAGAATTATTGTATTTAGATTAATTATATAATGATATGCTGACCCAAGACCACATGTAGTCAGCAGAATTTATAAAACCAATTTTGTTGAAGCTTCAAGAAGTCATGGAGTAGCCATCTCAGTGTCCCTGTGAATGGAGTCATGGTGAAGATAGAGACTAAGAAATCCTCTATATTATTAATAGATTTCAGTACATTTAATTCTTTGTTTGCTTTTCCCAAGTAAGGACTAGGCAGATCAATGTCAGACCTACAAGACTTACTCAAGTGATGTTGTCACACTATGGTATCAGCCACCTGATGTGCTTCTTGGTTCTGCAGAGTACTCAACACAGATTGACAAATGGTAAATAAATACAAATACAAAATTACTACATTTATAATTTTGAAATCATGCAACTGATAACACAGGGCATAATAGCAGTGATCTTAAAAGAGTTGTTATTTCAAAAAGCCACAGCATAAGCAGTGAATAAGAGTTCTGGCATTGTATCAAGATTATCTATGTTTAACTATCAATTTCATCATCCAAATCACTGGCCTGTGCCTTAGATTCCACATTTAAGTAAATGGGAATAATTAACAATAACTACTTTAATGTTCTGTACATAATGTTAAGGCCAAATTAATTAACACATTAAAAAACTCAGAAAAGTATAGACACAGTCATTGAAAGAAAAATTATTTTATCATTATTTAATATTCATCAAAATCTACCAGTTTTGTGTTGTTCTAAAACAATAATCAAAATACCATAACCAGAAAAGTTAAGCTCTGACAAAAGTTTAGAACAACACTTATACATGATAAGTAACTAATAAATAATTGCTGTCAATTACTGAACCTATGTCATATAGTGAAATAAAAGACAGTATTAGGGACCTGACTCATCTGGGAGAGGGTAGTGAATATAGTGTGATCTCCAGTGTCAAACCTGGGGGCAGTGCCCAGGTAGTGTTAAGAAAGGGGGTGTGTATGTGGGGGAGAGGTGCCTGTGCATATTTAAGCATAAAAGGGCATTTTGTATATCTGATTGAGTTGAACTATTTAATGTATAAACTGGCTAAACAAATCTGTTCCCTTCTTGAGAAGACGTACCTGTAACAGTTTATTTTCAAATGTGTGTTTCTTCAAAAACTAAATAATTTCCTACTCTACCTACAAGAATACATTATAAAATGTGTGGCTAGCAGTTCTCTGTGACACATTTTGGCACTGTAGAGGTACTGCATGTGTCAGTCTGGGTCTCCATTTTTGTATTATTTTTTCCTGCCTCTCCTCCCCTACACATCAATCTTCCTGTACCAGATGGAGATGTTTTTGAATTCACCCATGAAAGCCAGACCTAGGTCAGCCTGGAAGTGAGATTGGGTAGACTAGTAACCTCTGTCACCGAACCTGGCAGTTCACATTTTCCTTTATCAAAAAAAGAGTCTAAAGGAAGAACAATGGTTTGGGGTTTTTCTACTTCATTACTTCTCCCTTCTCAGTATAGAGCAGTTGATAGAATTTAACATTCAAATGATCAAGGGACCATTATTCAAACCCATTCCACTCTCTTGAATGCAACCTCAATAATTATATGTACTTCTTTATGTATCTGTATTTAAAGTGTTTCTTGATGTGCCATATTTAAGGGTAGGTAACAAGATACATTTCCAAACTTGTTTCTATATGGTAAAAGTAAAGTTTGGGTCATTCCAAGTAAATGGAAGAAAACCAACATACTACCTCTAAACACTTCTCATCCCAAAGTATTTATTCCACAGAAATAATATCACAGTAAAATGATTCATATATGAAAGTGAATGGATATTTGCAATCACAGAGAAGACATGTACAGAGACCGATGTTCATGTTGTATAATTCTAAGAAACTTCAGTCATAGCACTAACACTGATCAAGAAACCATTAATAGGAGGTAGGGGGTTTGGTGCCCTTTGGAGTCTATTTGGATTGAAGTACTTATTTTAGGAACACACACAGCATGAGGCAGTGCTCTCAAAGTTATTCTCCATTTCTAAAGTTGTCCATGCATAGAGCATTTTTATCTATTAAAAATTTTATTATCCCATTTCTAGTAAGTGGATCAAGAGTGTGAAGTATTTTGAGGAAGAAAGATACCAAGAAAAAGATATCTGTTCATTTCAATATTTCCAATCAGCATTTAATTTTAAAAATATATTAAAGTTTTAGTTTTAATTCTTGCCCACTGACTTAATTTAGTTTCTCTAAGAATCTTGCATTTTGCATGTTGTATCTGCAGGTAGTTCCACAGTGATGTGATTCCTGAAGAATTTTTCCCAGGTTTTCTTCCAATGTTACCATCAATTTAGTAAAATATAAAGTGGTTTATCATGCATATTGTATATCTCTTACAGTCCCTGCTTCAGACCACTGCAGATATTTGATGGATGAGATTTGTCATCCTAACAATTTCAGCACACAGTCTCAAATGCAAATTTAAACTAGCTCCTCCTGGTTTCAACATGTATCTGTACCTACTAAGTACATCCAAATTTAATAAAATCTATTTAAAAGTTTGGAATGGAACAGACATGTAAGCTCAAAATGCCAAATTATCCAATTGAAAAAGACATTTCTCTTTATTTGTAAATCTGGATCCTTGACATTCAACATTTAGCACAGTGTCTTAGGCATCTCTCTCTTTATAAAATATTTCTCAATTCAAAAGCCTACAGCTCCCAGAAAAGCTAGTATCTTTTCTCCTTTTTTGGAATCCTTTAATATCTGGTATAGCCTGCTATAATGATTGTAGAAGAATGAACAATTAATGTACCTGAATGCTTGTGTGCAGAAACTCCTTAGCTTTGTCAGTTGTTCCACTCAGGTTTCCAGCCTACCTTTGCAAAGATCACAACAAGGAACCTATAGCATCACTTAAAATTTGTTGTAGACCAAGTCTATTTTGTTTCCTTTACCAGTACACTAATAGCACATGTGGAAGAGGCTTGCTATTTTGAAAGATTACTCTTTTAAGTTTAGTGTGAACATAATCATAATCTGAATGGTGAGAATGCATCAACTGCAATTTCTAGTTTCAGAAAATCTTCCTCGTATCATGTATTTTTTTAATCATTGTAAAAAATGCTCTCTTCAACTCTCCTTTTTATTGGAAGAGTAATAACATTTTAAAAGGTGCAAAATTGTTTTTCCTAAGTTTCGTGATCCAACCAAAAAAGAGGGCCCAAGGCCATATCAATACTGGGTTGTAATTTTTTTGGAGGGGGCTGCACCAAGAGAAAACCCAGGACTATTTGGAAAAATGAAATTGAAACTCTCTAGCAAGTAGTCTTTCAATGCAGTAATAAAGCCAGGTACATTGAAACAGGGCTATAATCTTAATAATTCAGGACTGGAACAAGAGGATCACAATTTCAAGGATAGCCTCAGCAACTTAACAAGATCATGTCTCAAAATAAAATTGTCTGAGGATGCAGCTCATTGGTAGATCACCCCTGGGTCAATCACCAATATCACCCCTAACCACACACAGTGTAATTTATTCTGCAGATTTTTATATGTAAACTAGGAACCACTGGCCTTCATTGGTTAACAAAGTATCATCCCTGAAACAAGGACATTATTAGGCACTTGAATGAAATGTTTATGTCAGACTCTATCAAAAACATAAGGACTCAGCTATATTTAATTTAATACAAATTCCAGGTGACTGAATCCTAATTTTCATATCCCCTGGGTACTTACTTCCCAACTTCCAGAGATCCTGAAAATGTATAGAACAACCATGGACATGAACAATACTTTTTGTTGGGAATACTGAATGAGAAAATTAGTATAATTTTAGTCATCCCCCAAAACTTTTCTAGAACATCACCAAGTCATATTTCAATCATGTTGCAGAATTCCCAATAAGGAGGAAAAGGAGAGGCCATTCATTGTTTACAAATACTTGCTATATTACACAGAAGCTCTGGGTCCTGCCCCCAGGAGTTCACTGTAGCCACATAAGTCCTTTCTGTTCTACTCATTCCCAGAGTTCTGCTGTTCTAACCTTGAACCTTTCAGACAATGAGGCCTTTTATCACCAATAAGACCCTAAATCTCATTGCATACATCACACTTCTGGCACAGAGGTTTTACTTTATATGTATTATTTTAACAAAAGATTAGGATGCCCAGGCTAAAGCTTTTTTAAAGTACTAGATTTGCTCATTGCTAATTTGACTTAAAATTACTAGTTTTTTTTCTTCTCTGCCTAAGTTAAAATGGTTAAAAATCAATGTTTTGCTGTGTGTGACTAAAGCTTGATTTCATGTGATAAGAATAAGAGCCAGGGGAAAGAAAGAAACTGTATTACTCCTGGGACATAGTCACATCATGATAGGTTACCCCAAATCCAGTAGTAAGCCAGAGAAGTGAAATAGCAATTAGAATCTCTTTAGCCTACCATTTTCCTATAAGACCCTAAATCTCATTGTTTACATAATACTTCTGGCACAGAGATGGTGCTTGGCATGTATAATTTTGACTAGCTAAATGACCCACTCAGAAGGTTAACAGACTTGATTTTTTTGACCCTAACCTTTGTTGATGTCTTTTTATGAATTCTTTGGTATCTTTTCATTTAGATAGTCATTGGTAATTACTGACATCATCTGTACTCCAGTCAACAAGTTAGATGCTGAGAGACACCTTGGGGAACAAGATAAAGTTCAGTCTTTGAGGGCCTACAGTCTACTGAAGTTTGCCAGATCAATAGGCAAAATACTAAGTGCTAAATATCATGGGAGCCAGAGAACTGCAACCAGTTTGAAATGAACCACACTGGGGACACAGGATGCAGGGTGGATGAAATAACTCTAGAGTATAGTAGGGGGAGTTTTCACTGTGTCTAACCCTTCTTAATTCCTGTTCCTAGGATCTGTCCTGCCTATACTCACATATCCAATCTATAATATTATGGGTGAATGAGTAACAATGTTTTGGCATAAAAAAATTTACCAATATTCACATGAAAGAAAGTGATACTACTGCAAGATTCTAGCATGTAAGAGAGTAATAAATAATGCTCTCCTAATCCAGAGAGTTTGGCAAGATAAAGCAACTAAATCTTCTTTTTTTTTAATTTATTTTTTATCTTTATAGACTGCATTTGAAGTCACTGTATAGAAATTGTGTACAAATTTTCATTTCTATGGTTGTGCACCATGCAGATTTATACCATTGATATAATCATACATGAACATAGTGTAATGATGCCTGTCTCATTCCACCATTTTTCTTACCACTTCCCTCTCCACCCTCTCTTTTCCCTATAGGTAATCTAATGTTCCTCCATTCTTCTCTCACCCCCCACCCCTATTATGTATCATCATCCACTTTCAGAGAAAATATTCAGCCTTTGGTTTTTTGGGATTGACATTTCACTTAGCATATTTTCCAATTCCATCCATTTTCTGCAAATGCCAAAATATTATTCTTTATGGCTGAATAATATTCCTTTGTGCATATATACCATAGTTTCTTTATCTGTTCATCTTTTGAATGGCATCTAGGTTGGTTCTACAATCTAGCTATTGTGAATCGAGCTGCTATAAACATTGATGTAACTGTGTTACTGTAGTGCTAATGTGAACTCCTTTGGGTATAAACCGAGGTGTGGGATAACTGGGTCAAAATGTGAGTCCATTCCAAATTTTCCGAGAAATTTCTATACTGCTTTCCAGAGGAGCTGTAATAATTTGCAACTCCACCAGCAGTGTATGAATGTACTTTTTTACCCACATCCACGCCAAAATCTATTGTAGCTTGTGTTCTTGTAAATAGTAATTCTTATTGGAGTAGGATGAAATCTTACAGTTGCTTTAATTTGCATTTCTCTAATTACTAGAGATTTTGAACACTTTTTCATGTATTTATTAGTCACCTGTATCTTTTCTTCTGTAAAGAGTCTGTCCAGTTCCTTGGCCCCTTTATTGCTTGGGTTTTTTGTACTTTTGGTGTAAAGTTTTGTAAGTTCTTTATAAATTTTGGAGATTAGTGCTCTATCTGAAGTGTGTATGGAAAATATTTTCTCTCAGTGTGCAGGCTCTCTTTTCACATTATTGATTGTTTCCTTTGCTGAGAACAATGTTTTTAGTTTGAATCCATCCCATTTATTGATTCTTGCTTTGATTTCTTGTGCTTTGGGATTCATGTTAAGAAAGTTTGATCCTAAGCCAACATGATGAAGATTTGGGTCTACATCTTCTATTAGGTGCAAGTTTGCTGGCCTAATTACTGGGTCTTTGACCCATTTTGAGTTGAGTTTTTTGCAGGGTGAGAAATAGAGGTTTAATTTCATTTTACTGCATATGGATTTCCAGTTTTCCCAGCACCATTTTTGAACAGGCTATTTTTTATCCACTGCATGTTATTGTCCCCTTGTATAGTATGAGATAACTGTATTTTTATGGGTTTGTCGCTGTGTCTTCTATACCATTGGTCTGCCTGTCTATGTTGGTGCCAATATCATGCCATTTTTGTTATTATTGGTCTGTACTATAGTTTAAGATCTGTTATTGTGATACTTTCTGCTTCATTCTGTGCTCAGGAATGTTCTAGTTATAATGGATTTTATATGCTTCCAGATGAATTTCATGATTGCTTTCCCTATTTCTATGAGGAATATTATTGGGATTTTAATTGGAATTGCATTGAATTCATTTAGCACCTATGGTAGTATGGCCATTTTGACAATGTTAATTCTGCCTATCCAAGAACATGAAATATCTTTCCATCTTATATGATTTTCATTAATTTATTTCTTTAGTGTTCTGTAGTTTTCATTGTAGCAGTCTTTCACCTCTTTTGCTAGATTGATTCCCAAGTGTTTTTATTTCTGAGGCTATTGTGAAAGATGTGATTTTCCTAATTTCTCTTTCAGAGGAGGATACATTACTTATGAATGGAAATGCATTAGATTAAAGTGTATTGTTTTTATATCCTGTTTCTTTTTTTAATTTAATAGTTTTAGAAGTTTTCTGGTGAAAATTTTTGAGTCCTATAAATATAGAATCATGTTCTCAGCAAATAGTGATAACTTGATTCCTTCTTTTCATATTCCTTTAATTACTTTGTTGTGTCTAACTGCTCTGGATAGTGTTTCAAGGAACATTTTTAATAGAAGGGGTAAAAGAGGGCATCCCTGTCTTGTTCCAGTTTTTAGATGGAATGCTTTCAGTTTTTTCCATTAAGAATGATGTTGTTTCTGGGTTTAGTATAGATAGTGTTTACAATGTTGAGGTATGCTTCTACTATCCCTATATTTTGTACTGTTTTGAGAATGAAGGGGTGCTGTAATCTTAACTTTAATTCTATTGATGTGATGAATTATGTACTAATTTCCAGATGTTGAACCAAACTTCCCTCCCTGGTATAAACCCCACTTGATCATGGAACACTATCTTTTTAATATGTTCTTATATGCAATTTGCCAGAATTTTTTTTAAGGATTTTGCATCTATGTTCATCAGGGATATTGAGTTAATGTTTCCTTTCCTTGATGTGTATTTGTCTGGTTCTGGTATCAGAATGATACTAGCTTCATAGAATGAGTTAGGAAGGTTTTCCTTCTTTTCTATTTCCTATAATACATTGAGGAATATTTGTATTAGTTCTTCTTTGAAGGTCTTATGGAATTTGACTGAGAATCCATCTATTACTGGACTTTTCTTTGTTGATAGACTTTTGATGGCATCTTCTATTTTGGTGCTTGAAATTGATCTGCTTACAATGTGTATGTCTTCCTGATTCAGTTTGGGAGGATTGTATGTTCTAAAAATTTGTCAATGTGTTCAATATTTTCTATTTTGTTGGACTATAGATTTTCAAAATAGCTTCTAATTGTGCTATGTGTTTCAATGGTGTCTGTCATGACATTTTCTTTTTGATCATGATTTTTAGTAATTTGAGTTTTCTCTCTCCATCTCTTTGTTAGTATGGCTAAGGGTTTATTTCTTTGGTTTACTTTTATAAAGAATCAACTTTTTGTTTCATAAGTTTTGTGAATTGTTTCTTTTGTTTCAATTTCATTGATTTCAGCTCTGATTTTAATTGCTTCCTGTCTTCTACTTTTGGTGCTGATCTGATTTTCTTTTTCTAGGGCTTTGAGATGTAATGTTAGGTCATTTAGTTTTTGACATTTTATTATTTTAATGTATGAGACCAATGCAATGAACTTTCCTTTTTTTACTGCTTTCAGAGTGTCCCAGAGGTTTTGATATGTTGTTTTGTTGTTTTTTTTTTTACCTCTAGGAATTTTTTATTTCTTTCCTAATGTCTTTGTTCATTGAATCATTCGATAGCCTATTGCTTAGGTATAGGTGTAGGAAAAGTTTTTTGTTTTGTATTTTATCATTGATTTCTAATTGCATTCCATTATGATCTGATAGAACACAAGATAGTATCTCTATTTTTTTGTATTTACTAATGGCTTCTTTGTGGAATAGCATATGGTTTATTATGGAGAAGAATCCATGAGCTGCTGAGAAGAAAGTGTATTTGCAGAATGATGGATGAAATACTCTATATTTGCCCATTAAGTACATAACATTGATTGTATTATTTAATTCTATAGTTTCTTTTTAATTTTATGTTTGGAGTTTCTATCCAATGGTGAGAGTGGTGTGTTAACATCACCACATATTATTGGGTAGTGATCTATTTGATTCTTCAGTTTGAGAAGGGTTTGTTTGATGTACATGGTTGCATCATTGTTTGGGGCATAAATATTTCAAATTGTTATGTCTTGCTGATTTATTGTTTCCCTAAGCAGTATGAAATGTCCTTCATTATCCCTTCTGACTTAGATTTAAAACCCACATTTTCTGATATAAGGATGTAGACCCCTGCTTTTTTACTGAATAAATGTGCATGGTTTGTTTTCCTGAATCCTTTCATCTTTAGTTTGTGGATGTCTTTTTCTATAAGATGAGTCTCTTAAAGACAACATATTGCTGGGTCTTTCTTTCTAATTCAACCTGCCAATGTCTTTTGATTAATGAGTTTAGGTCATTAACACTCAGGGTTACTATTTTATATGATTTGTATTTCTGATCATTTTTCTTAGTTTTGGTTTTTAACTTGAATTGTTTCCTCTTTGATTGACTTTTACTTTAGGATAGTTTCATCCAAGTCCTGGTACTGTTGTTTTTCACTTCCTCCTCATGAAATATTTTGCTGAGAATTATCTCTACTCCAGGCTTTCTATTTGTATGTTTGCTTAGCTTTTGTTTTTCATCTAAAGATTTTATTTCATCATCAAATGTGAAGGTTAGTTTTGCTGGGTATAAGATTCTTGATTGGCATCCATGTTCTTTCAGAGTTTAAAATATATTTTTGTTGGCCCTTTTTGCTTTTAGGTTCTGGGATGAGAAATCTGCTGATACCTGTGTTGGTGTCCCATTATATATACTCTGATGATTTTCTCTCATAGTCCTTAAAATTCTAACTTTATTTTGTATGTGAGTTATTTTCATGAAAATGTGCCTTGGTTGTAATTTTCTGCACCTGGTGTTCTGTAAGCCTCTTGTATTTGATTTTCCATTTCATTCTTCAGGTTTGGAAATTTTTCAGATACTATTTCATTGAAGACATTCATTTCTTTGGTTTTTATCTCTGTGCCTTCCTCAATCCCAATAATCCTTAAATGGTCTTTTCATGATATCCCATAATTCTTGGCAGTTTTGTTCATGATTTCTTACCATCTACCCAGTTTGGTCAGTTTTGTTTTCAAGATTAAATATTGTATCTTCGTTGTCTGAGATTCTGTCTTCCACAAGATCTAGTCTGTTGGTGATGCTATGTATTTAGTTTTTAATTTGATTTATTATTTCTCTCATTTCAAGTATTTGTGTTTTTTTCCCAGAATCTCAATCTCTTTACTAATGTGCTGTTTCCTTCTTGCATTTTCTCTTTTAACTGTGTATTGGAGTGATCATACATTACCTGCATTTGCTCTCTTATCTTTTGTTTTATGAATCATTTTAATTATGTAGATTCTAAATTCATGTTCTGTGATTTCTACTGCCATGCTGTCATTCACTTCCATCCAAAATCTTGGTACACTCTTTTAGCTCCGTCTCAAAGAAATGACTAAGTTTGTTAACAATGCTCCTGTAAAATGACAGCAAACCATGAGACAACTACATATTCCTAATGGAACAGGTTGGCATCCAGTTGGTCGAGATTGAATGTCATGGAGATTCCAGGCTCCTTCAGGAGATGGCACTTGGTTTTTCTCCCCAGGGGCTTCTTCTAGGCCTTGGGAGCCTGGGGCCCAGTGAGTGCATGGTGTGACATCCTGGCCACTTGCAGATCCCTAGTGATGTCACAGAAAGGTAGATTGACAGAAGCATGACATCCAGGTTTCCATGGCAACCAGAGAAACTTTTGGTCCTGGCCCTTTCTGACAAAGACTCAAGGCAAGCCTGGGCTGAGCTGTGATATTAAGAGGAAGAATGAGGTAGGCAGCCCCAGGGGCCTACTATTTTCAAGAAATATGATCCCAAATTGTTTACCCACTGGAAGAGAAGAGGGAGCATTGGGGGCATGACATATTGGACCTGAGTGTTCAAGCTCCTTCTTGGGCAAGGAACCCCGCTGAAAAATTACAGTCCACACTATCCTCCAGGTCTGTCAGGTGATGCTGTCCTCATTCAGCCTACGCCAGGCATGCTGACCATCTGGTGACACCTATTCTATTACAGTCTATTGGTCCACACAGGGAATCTGGTGGCCAGGGAATTCATGGAAGTATGTTCAATTGCTCACTCAAGGATCACCCAGCAAGGCACTGGACCTGGCAGCACTGACCTTGCACAGAGCTCCTCCAACCCTGGTATTACCCACTATATTGCTCAGTCAGCAAAATGGCCTAGGACCCTCACAGACACATGGGATGATGGCTGGTGACAGCTTCAGACATAGGACTGTAGTGTCTCCCCGTGGCTCTGTGAGTTAGATGATGATTAAGTTGAAAAACATCACCAAACTCTTGTAGGGTGCCCCTCCTTTTCTATAATGCTCAAACAGATGACAGGGCAAATCTGTGATGTTGAACTTCTCTTGTAGGTGGAAGTGGGTGCCTACTGTGATCCCTAGAGAGGAGAGAAGGGACTGAGTTATTTAGCATGTGTGATGGGTGCCAGGAGGCAGGTAGCCAAAAAGTAGAGCTGTTCTGTGCACAACTTCACCTGCCAGGCCCCACTACATTTACTACTGCCCTGCAATTAGCTTGCCCCCAGAAATTTTCTTGGCCCAAGTTCCCAAGGAGCCCTTCAACTTACTTTTAAATGCACATATATCTCAAAAATCTGCTTTGGCATAAGGGTTCATTCTCCTGAACTGACTCATGCCTCTCAGACATAGGCATTCTGTGATGAGGCACAGGGTCTTTATAGCATGTTCTGGAGAATGCAGACTACAGGTTAGTGTCACACCCTGGTGCAACAGTGCTCCAAGAAAGGGAATGTGATGGATGCAACAATGGCCTGATAGTGATGTGCGGAGTACAGTTTTCCAGTGCATAATATCATCTTGACCCATGCCTCATGCTGCAAGTTCAGAATTGTACAACATTTCAAAGCTGAGTATGGAAAAATGGAAGCACTATGCACTTTTCTGTAGGACACAAACTTTAGAAAATTGTTGGAAATAAAAAGACAAATTCAGTGAACACATACTAAAACAAATTTTCATTGCTAATGGTCTGCAAAAATAAAACTATCGACCCCTGAACTTTAAAATAGTATAGCAAAACAACAAGAAGAAATTGAGAGATCATTTGGTAAGCAAAGATAATCACTGACAATAACTCAATTTGCAAAGGACATGAATGCCTTTGCAAATTCATGGCTCTCTCCTGTTGCTTGTAATGGACAGCAGATTACAAGTATGCTGATTTTGGTTGTCCTGCACATGACCTGTGATGCCATGTGTAGGACATGAAAATGAGGAAAGACTTTTCTTCCACCATACCAGCAGTACCAAAGCACAACAATTTACACAAGTATAGAATTGGAAAGCCAGCTCTGAGTAAAATTTCTCAAAGTAAATAGTTCCCTCATCATCAGAATTTAAAACATAATAAATCACTACTAAAATGCAGAAATGTAGACCTGATATGGTTGAAGCCTGAATTTAAGAAACAGAAAAATTTAAAGAAAAATGAAAGTTGTTATGAGAGTTTTTGTCCAGGAATAACAGATCCTAAAACATTTATAAAATACAAAATATTTTTTTTCTTTTTAATGGTTATATGCACCACAAAGATGCTACATGCCTAATATCCCTGATTTCCTTCTTTAAATGTTAACTTTCCAAATAGGATTTTTTGAGTGATGCATACCCTTGAAATACCAATCCAAAATTTACACAAAATGATGGTAAACATGAGAACACTGCCTCCTAAACCCAATTCTACACAGTATAGATACAGAATATCCATCAAAATGCATTCTACTGTCATGTACAAATAATTTTAAGTAATAATAAAAATATATTAAAAATTAGCAAAAACACTATAAAAATGCTTCTTTAGATTTGTGACTGGACCTACATTGAAACAAGAAAGCAGGTTTTAAATATCCATAATGGCTCCTGAGTGACATCAGAAGAAACTAAGACATTAATTTAGCACAGAATCACTCAATTCCATTAAAGAAAATATTTTCTCAAAGCAAGGCAAAGCACAGTGAGAAAACATAGTGCTAACATAGTGTCATCACCTCTAGGTTTTTCCACTGACCTTTAGGTTGACTTCCATTGCTTCCAGGTTTACCGTTCTCCTCAGTGGGTGTTATACTCCTCCTGTGCTTATTTTTTACAGTCACATTCCTGTCCTGGACTGCCCTAGCATTTTGAAGATGGGTTTTATTACACTTCAGGGAATGGTTAAAGAGCAAAAGGACGGCTGAAACTTGCTGAACATTAAGAGGTACTGTTTCTCTTTCTTACCCAAGATCTTGACCAATGGAGTGAAAATGAGGCTTTCCTTGCCTGGGGAAGCCACACAGTCATCTTTAAGTCACTTTCCAGAATTACCACATATCCATCCTCAGTATCCACCTCAGCAATGGCCATGAAGAATCACTTCAGCTAAGATTCTCTACTCCTCTATTTACATCTTCCTCTCAGGGTAAGACACATCAGGTAAGGGACTGTGCTTGGACTGTGTAAAGTCCTCTGTGCCTGGCCCACTCTCTCAGAGTAGGGAAAGGCCTGGGATACGTGGGCTTCTATTGCATCTTGATGACAAATCCATTTTTTTTGTCCTCTCTAGGACTGCTGTTGGACTTGCTACTGACCTCATTCTTCCTATATTTGTCCAGTGCCTGGGATTTGGAGATGTTCTGTAGCACAGGGAGTTGGTGACATACAGATACAGTAGCTGTGTTCCACAGCAACCAAACTGGTAAGGTTTGAAAACATTTCATGACTGCTCATTTCAAATAACCCACCTGGTTTCCTGGGTGGCCTGCTCAAATGTCTATTCTGCCAGGTTGGGGTCCATAGGGCTGGGGTAATCCATGCAAAGAACTCCATCAGAAAATTCAGAGAAGCTTGATGATATGGAAGATTCAGATGCCTGCCTTTATAGTCAACAACCAGCAAAAGAGAAGGCTCACTATGTGACCCTTTGGGGTCTTAATACAGAGCCCAGCAAACTTTTGCATGGTCTTGGTCAGAGTGCTGATCAGAAAGTAAGAGACTGTGTGCTCTGGCGACCCCAGGAAGGCACAAGTTCCTAGACAGTGGCCTGGGAGGTGGCCTGGACTCTTTTGCCCCCGCATATTCTAGGAGGACTGAAAGCTGAGTTTGGCACAGGCTTGAACTGGGGCATGACCATCATGGTAGGGTGGGCAGAATGCTGGATACAGAGCCCAGGACAAGGTGACCAACAGACACCCATCATAGTGGGCAAGAATCAGGGATGGAGTAGAGCAGGATGGTAGTAAAGGAGGGAGGGAGGAAGAGCAATGTAACTGGGAGTGAAGCCAGAATTAAGGACAGGTAGTGTAGAAATAGGAAATCGGGTCAATTTAGGGAAATGAAACTATGAAGCCATGTGCCTCTGGAAGTTGGAGACTGCCCCTGGAAGAATGGAATATCAAGGAGCTCCAGAGCTCATTGATTACCATATTTACCTGCCTTTATCAAGGAGTGGAAGCATGGAGTTGATAATTAATGCCCCCTGGGCCCTTGCCTGCCTGAATCACCTTGGCCCTCTCCCGGCCCATGGCTTCTCACTTAATGCAAAACCAGGCCTAGTCATGGCCCATGGCTTCTCACTTAATGCAAAACCAGGCCTAGTCACGTAGGCAGGAAGGAGAGATAAGGGGGAGAGAACTGGAGAAGAAAAGAGACCCTAACCTATAAAAGATGGAGGGTGCACTCACTTCTTGGGACTTTTAGAACATTAGCCATGGCCCCCTTCTTCCTGCCGGGAGAAGTCTGTATTATTACCTTTAAATAAAACCTGCTTAATATGCTTGCCTTGGCGTGCTTCTCTAGTGTTCATTCTTCAACATTAGAAAGAGCAGAACTCATCAGCTGTAAATGGTGGTATCAGGAGCTCAGTGGTGAGAGAATGTGATGAAGTGGAGAGAGATGGAGTTATGCAAGACTTGGGCTGGGGAAACCTCCAGTAAGTTATTGTAATGTGGTTAATTTCTTGAAATTGTTAACTAAATTCTAAGCCCCCAAAATATATAGGAGAATTACCTTGCAAATTGTGCACATTTAAGAAATATTAATTATAAGTTTTGTGATGTAATTATGGAAAATATATCACAGATAAAAATGTGAAATTAATGACATGACAAGTTCAGAAACAAAATAGTATTATAAAAGATTACATGTCAAACAGATTGTCTTACCAAAAACAAAGTCTAAAGAGAAGAATCATCTCAATGCTACCTGGGTTGCTGTGATTAAGAACCAGACTGCCCAGAGAATGCCAAGAATTCCTACAACATGTACGCACACTCATGTGAATTTACAGTTAGCGCCCTAATATTTTAAAGATACAGCTGAATCCGTGCTCTAGAACAGTTCATGACAAAGTGCAATTCATTTGAACATATGATTCAGGAGGCCAGACACTACCATTGTGACTATCTGGCACAGAAATATATTCCCAGTGACTAACTGTGTTTGGTAGATAGTTAAGTAACTAAAGGAACAAATGAAGGAAATCACAGATAAAAGAGCATAATTTGCCAAGCTTTGATTAAAGCCAAATTCTTATACTGGACACAGTAGAACATTCTGATAATCCCAGCAGCCCAATAGGCTAAGTCTAGAGGATCACAAGGTTGAAGGCAACCTCAGCAGCTTAGTGACAAGTTGTCTCAACATAAAAAGTGAAGAAAAGAGTAACTGTGGATGTTGCTCAGTGGTAAAACACCACTTTGTTCAATCTAAGTACACAGAGAGAGAAATAGTGATCAAAAGTCTTAAGTCAAATTAATGAGAAATACAAATAAATACTCACTTAAAGTTGATGGCATTATGATGGTAAGGAAGACTAGTCAAACAATAATATGTGTTACAACCACTTGAGTGTAAATTGGGGAAATAAAGAAATCTAAGGCATAGATTTTAAATATGTCAAACTGTCTAATTCCTTTGCTGAGAAAAAATTCATTGTGTAGATTAAATGTAGAGATAACCTGCTCTGGTGGAGGTCTACTAGAAGTGAAAAGGGCCTTTTAAGAAAAAGTGACCCTGGGAAAAGTGATCAATGTTATCTTAACCAAGATTAGTTTTAGGAGGATATAACTTGCCCCAGGGGAAAAAATTAGCAGCTTAATTTTTATAGCTAGATTGTGGAACTAACCTATATGCCCATCAACAGATGAATGGATAAGGAAACTATGATATATATACACAATGGAATATCATCCAGTCATAAGGAAGAATAATATTATGAAATTTCCAGATAAATAGATGCAATTGGAGAATGTCATGTTAAGTGAAACAAGTCAACCACAAAAATCCAAAGGCAGAATGTTTTCCCTGAAAAGTGGATGATGATACATTATGGGAGTGGTGGGGTGGTGGGTGAGAGAAGAATGGAAGAACTTTAGATTACATAGAGGGAAATGAGAGGGAGTGGGGTATGAAAATTAGTGGAATGAGACAGACATCATTACCCTATATACATGTATGATGACGCAAATGGTATAAATCTACATTGTACAAAACCATAGAAACAAAAATATGTGCCCCATTTGTGTACAATGAATTAAAATGCTGCTGTAAAAATAAAATAGTAAAAATAAAAGAAGAGGCACTCATTCTCTTCTGGACAATTTTTTAAATTGTAAAATGAGTTTACTTTGCCAGATATATTACTCTGCCTCTTCTGCCTGTTAAAAAATCTCACACTGATGAATACCAATTTGTGCAAGACTTGACACCTATAAAATATTAAAATGTGATGTCAATTGCTTTTAGAATTTTTCTTTGTCAGAGAAACAGGTGACTTAAGATCTTGAACAGGCTTGATTTTCATGAATAACCTAAATATACGCAACTAGAAATATGTATACATCTGAAACTAAATATATTTATCTGAGGCTTATCTAAATATCCTATAAAATTTTAAAAATAAAAGTTTTTGTAGATTTAACCAGTAAGTGCTATTTTTTATACCTTACATCTGGCATAGGGCAACACTGCCATTTATAAAACTTACCTTTATCTGTCTGCTTTGACTAGATCTAATTGGAATTATTAACATTGTTCCCTGAATGTATGAGAGATTTAAGGCTATCATTTATTTTTACTAGTACTGCTAAACTCTGTAAGGCTGTAAATATTTGTTTATTCTGAATTTTACTGTGAAAATTAAACCTAGTTAATATAAGAACATCTGTATAATGGTGATACTAACTATTAGTTCTTTGTATATTAAGTATATTCATGTTCTTCCAAGACATAAATTATAAATATAAAGCTTGGAAGAGTACTTAACCAAGCTGGTGTTCTCTAAACTGTAGTTGTCTGAATTGGTAATTTTAAATCATATAGAAATAAAAAAAAATTAAGTTGGAAATTTATATCATTTCATATTCTGTAACTGAACCTGTTATCAATAAGATGTATGTAAAATTTTATGTTATTTTTACACTAGGGTAATAATTTAAATGTATTTTAAGAAGATAATGAGAGCCTGATATATTTAAAGGTGGAAATTGTAAAACATACAAGCATTTGCCACTTTCCAACAGAAAAGGATCTAAAATCTCTTTAGCTTTCCTTTGATTCATGTTTCAGATGTAATGTTGTATTGTTATTTGCAAAGAGCCCAACCTAACCTGAGATTAGGCTTTGCCTCCCATCCAACTCCACTTTAAAAGGGCTCCCAAATAGGTTAGACTTGTGCTCATTTAAAATTGTGTTCAAAAGATCAATTTTTGTTGTAAAGATTACTGTTGTCTCAAAATAAACAGGAAACATAACTAAGTAAGGTTTGGGATTATAAAAAATTTGTGTCTTTGACCATAGCTAGTATACAAACTGAATGCATTTTTGCTATTGTTAATCTCATTTTGTATTTTCCTTATAAACTTAAATTGTTACATGTTAATACTTTACAGAAGTGTAACTTCTAATATAACAACCCGAGTTAATATGAGGTAATGGGTAACCATCTACAGAGGACAGACCATATGTAATACTTCCATGACTAATACTGACCCCAATTAAAGAGAAGGGGTAAACGACTGTAGAATTAGAGATATTGAAGTTATAACATGTTACTCCATCCTTTATATTTGTGAGACTGCCTTGCTAGATATTTAAAAACACAAAACTTGGAGACCAAAATCAAGGAAGTAAAAGGACCAAGGAAAAAGAAGTCAATATTTGGCCCTTGTCCTCTGAGGTCAGTGAATATCCAGAAAATTATAGGAGGAACACCTCTAAGGACTCTGAAATTCTGATGAGTCACCTGATCTGCCAAGCAGGAAGATCAAGGGGTCTCTAGAGAACAGAAAGTCTGCTCATGGTGCACCTTCTGCAAAGAAGAGGGTCATTGGAGAAAGAAATGTCCCTGATACTTCCAAAAGAAGCCACATTTGCTCATCAAGACATTGATCTGATCCATCCTGGAACATGGCAACACTGGTAGAGGAAAGGTAAAGAAGTAAAGAGGCTTCACATGCAATCTCAAGTGTGATCTCTGAGGAATCTCAGCTCATTCATAAGAATAGATTTGAACAAGGTCAGTTTTGACTAGCTTGTTCTTAAACACCAGGCAGAAGAGTACAGCCTGAGCAGTCCTACATGGACAACTCAAATGAAAAGTAATTTTTTTTTTTTTAGTATAACTTAAGATGTACACTTGTGAAAGCCCTACCAAAAGTAAGAAGAACTGAATACTGTAAATAAGGGTTCTTTCTGTAAGCACAAAAAGACAAGAGGCAGACCTCAGCGGATTCAGAGAAAACTTTATTCCTTCATGGACTTGGGCACTGTGGGGGTTCACTTTCTGGATGGGAAAATGGCCATCAGCTACAGATGAGATTTTGTTTTTATAGGGACAATGATGTAATTGTAAACCATGTACATGCAGTTTTGACCATCAGGGGCTAGCTTTACACGTTAAAGCTTTAATTTAGGAGGGTAGTTGAAAAAAATCGGAAACTCAGTGTTGTCTGGATCCTGAGGAATGAGTACTCAAATCTTGCCCATTGTCATTTAGGACCAATTTTCCATGGGAGAATTTCAAGATTTAGGACCCAGCATTCAGTATCAACCCCTTTGCCCCAGGGCCCATTTTTATTAGGAAATAATGCCCTGGGAGAAGTTTAATGTTTTATCAATTTCCCCTCACTCCTTTCAAGCCTCACTATCCTTCCATTTTGGGGGGGGACTGTCTTATAAGACCATTATTTTTCATAATCCTTCAATAATTTTCACATAGCCCTGAACAACTGTTTGTAAGAAAATGTAGCTATATTTGAAAGTCAAAGCTGTTTCTATGAGTCTTACTAGATTAATACAAACTCAAGGTACAATTACAGCAATGCCAAACCTACACATTTTCTACTTGGTGCACCCAGCCCTGTACATTCTGTTAGTCCCTCCTATCTTAATGCAGGGAATAGGAAGGGCTGCCACGGGTGGGAGGATAGAAAGGCAACTCACTTGAGAAGAGTAAGTGTGCAAACATGGTTCCTGTTGTACACTCTTGTCCTGGCAACAAAATTGGGTCAAAGAAGAGACACAGGAGCAAATAAAAGTTCTCCATAATCAGGAGTGGAACTTGACTTGAACCCAAGATTCAAATGCTAGTTCTCTTCACACCTCCTCAGTTACCTTCCCAGTGGGCACTTGAATGCATCAAAAAAGACAGGTCTTTTATCTCTTTACAAACAGATTAGACTTCCTATGAGAAGAAAATTGCCTGTCACCACTTTATGAGCTCTCCTCCACCCAATTGGTTTTAGGGCCTGTGACCAGAGCTCTTCTACCTCTCAGGACTCAGGACTGTGGGTAGAAAATAAGCTTATCCTGCATGGGTAGGAAGACTGTAAAATTCTAAAGGATTTTCCTGCCACAGTACCATGGCCATTAATCATGCTGCCTCTAGTCAAAGCCCCCGGATGCATATCACTTCCTGACACCTCACTGCAATTGACTTCAGCACACTGAGGCTTCAGGGACTATGATGGGACCCAGAGAAGTAGGAGACCAAGGGCAGAGCACTGCTAGGTGCCAGCAGGTAAGTGTGTTTACACCATCTAGTGGTCACACGGGGCACTGGCAGGGATCTGTGCACCACGACCAGGATCTACCATATAAAAAAGACGTGATGCTCCAAACTGGTCTTCGAAATCATGGTCACAGAGCAGAACATAATTTCCAGAACATATTAAACAATGAATTTGCTTTTGCTTTCACCTCCGGAGAAGTGAAAGTCAAAACATTTACAGGGTTTGACTATTAGGTTTAGCTGTGTTTGAAGGTCTTAAAGGGAACACTGGAACAATGTTTCCTGGACTCCTGATCACTAAGAAACCATGACCCTAGCCCCTTGTATCTCAGAGTCTGTGCACTTTGGTTGTAACTGGCTAATATTGGATCCCTGTCTGCCAGGGATCAGTGAGTGAGGTTATCATAAAAAGTCTTTTTGCAAAGTGGTGAAAAAGATCCTGTTCTTGGAGGAGAGACCAAAACAAGGCATAAGCATTTAGCCCCAAGTGTGCACCTGAAGGGATCATGAAAATTAGGATTTCTGAGCCACCCTGAGTCAGATACTGCAGGTCTGGGGTGAGGCCTGAGAATCTGCATTGCTATCAATTTCTCTGGTGAAACAGATGCTGGTCAGGGGCCCACTTTTGGGAACACAACCTGAACCCTAGTGTGACTTAGGCTGAACTGCTAAAGAACAGGAGCAAAGGACCTTTAAATATTTATCAAAGAAAAGAAAATGAGTTGCTAACAGCTAACATATGGATAACACTTCCAAGCTCAAGATCAACTGATAGCTAATACCTCCAGGTTAGAAGGATCACAAGTTTCAACACAAGTAATTACCCCCTGAGGTTACCCTTTCCTGCCTTTGGGAACATCTGCATGAAATAAAGGAGGCCGGTGTCTATCAAAAAGCAAATATTCCCACACTCAGGAGCACCAGCTCTGGGTCCCAGCTCCCCTCTTGAGGAGTCTACTATCTCTGTTATTTCTTTTAAATAAAACTTATTTTTAATGCATGCCTTGGCTCACTCAGGTGTCAATCTTCAACACAAGGGGACCCAATCCTGATTTCCCATATCAACAGAGGACAGATAGCTTTGAGTGTTGAGAACCCCACTCTAATAAAGAGAATTATTCATTAAAGTGGGCCCACTGTGATGGCCCCCACATGTTTTCTTTTCCAAGAAGCAATTTACCTGCAACCCTGCCTGGCCAAAGTGGATAGTCTATAGCACATTCCTCAGCAAATTACCTATATTCTGCAGGAAAAATGCTGGCCTGAAATAATGTTGATAAGAGGGACTCAAGTTACTCTGCAGAGGGAGACTTTTTGACCTTTTTCACAGACCAGATCCTGAAACTCAGGGTGATAAAGATAATCCCTAAGAATTTATGGTTAAGAATCCAATTAGAAGCAGCATGGGCCAAGGTGATGTAGACTTGTCATTGGCAGTGGGGACATGACAGTCTGCTGTCATTCAACTGTCAGTCAAAAGTCAAAAGGTGGATGTGGGAAGAACTTATAAAAATTTCTTGAGATCATACAATAAAACTAGAGTGCAGGAGAGGAACACTTTTCTCTCCTCTCTGAGAGAATCCAATCTCCCTTGAGAGTGTCCCTTTTCCCTTGTATTATCACTTCAATAAACTCATGTCTGTTACTTTGAGTGACATGACTGAAATCTTTCTGATTTGATTGCAAGAATCAGAAAATGAAGGTGGGTCTTTTTACTACATTAGTTTCCCAGAAGTCACCAGTCCTGTAAACAATAAATATTTTAAATAATTTTCAAGATCTGCATTGATCTTACCTCAGCTACATTGTCAAGCTTTCTGGCTTTTCCAACTCTTCAGGAAAACTCAAAGGGAGAAAGTATAATATAGAGCTAAATATCAGGACTGTCTTTATCCTCCACATAGTGGATTCCCCAATTGATATAGTTCTTAATATGCAGTGTAGATCTAGTGAAATATGATTTGCTTGAAAACAGAACAACTAGTTGTTTACAAACATGCCTACTGAGAAAATGCTACATGTAATACAGAAAAAAAGCAAGAACCTTCTGAGTACATTATCCATTGGACACAAAAGGTATAGTGCCTATATCCCATAGAAATGTATTATTTTGAAATCTAAAGAAAAATAAATGAATTTAATATGTCCTGAATTATATTCATCTTCATATAAGTCACTAGCACAATGTAAATTTTAACCTTGTTTGCATAGGGAGGAGCATATGAAAGCAGAAGCAAGTTTCTAGGACTCTTGGAAGATGTGCTCCAAATCGCAGTCAGAATTAGGTCATTCTCAAGGCTTGTATGGATTTAATTTCTTTCCCCACATTTTTATTAGTGCATTATAGTTGTACATAATGCTCAGAATTGTTCCACATTTGTACATGCACACAATCCAACACTATTATTTATCCAATATAATCCCTCAGCACTTCCCCTCTCCCTCCTCACTTGGTCCCACCCCTTTGTTCCTTTCCTTTACTGATCTCCTTTGATTTTTAGGAGATCCACCTCCAGCTTTGTTTTTTCTCTCTAGCTTCCCTAGGGAGACATATAACTATTCACCTTTTCAGTTTGACTTATTTCACTTAACATGGTTGTCTCTAGTTCCATGCATTTTCCTGAAAATGACAGAATTTTATTTTTCTTTATGGCTGAATAAAAATCAATTGTGTATCTCTACCACGTTTTCTTCATCCATTTATCAATTGATGGACACCTAGACCAGTTCCATAGTTTAGCAATTGTGAATTGTGCCCCTATAAGTGTGGATAAGTATGTATCCCTGTAGTATGTTGGCTTTAGTTCTTCAAGATAAATACAAAATAGTGGTATAGCTGGGTCACATGTTCATTCCATGCCTAGTCTTTTGAGAAGACAACATAATGATTTCCATAATAGTTATTCTAATTTTCTGTCCCATCAATAGTGTAAGTGTTCCTTTTCTCCATATCCTCTCCAGCATCTATTATTTGTGTTCTTGATGAATGCCATTCTGACTGATGTGAGATGAAATATCAGTGTAGTTTTGGTTTACATTTCCCTAATTACTAATAATTTTGAACATATTTCCATATATTTTTTTTGTCATTTGTATTTCTTCTTTTGAGAAGTGTCTGTTTAATTCACTCACCTATTGATTAATTAGGTAATTGGATTTTTTGGATAGTTAATCTTCTGTTCTTCCTTGTTACCATTCTCTTGTCCCTTTATTACTACAAATGAAAGGAAATAGAGAAAAACAGTAGGTCAGTAAGCACTCTTGTTTGCAAGTGAAAGAAAATCAACTCAAACTAACATAGACAAAGGTGGGGCAGTTTTCAGGTGATAATCCTGAGGGTAGTTCTGACTGCAGGCACACCTGGTTTCAGTAATACCTTTTTTTTCCTGTCTATTCATCTCTTAGTTTCCATCCTATTTTCTGGCCTCCCATGTAACTACAAGATAGCAGTAAGCTTTCCATGTTCATCTACTACCAGTCATTTGTGGGCCTCTGAAAGAGCCTGTGTGGACCAGTTCAAGCCAACTTGGCAGGATATCTTTCCTTGTTCAGGGGGTTTCTATGCTCTGATTTCTTAGACTTGGTCATCTTCCCAATTCACCCAACATAGGGTGAAATGCAGAGGAAGGATCCCAAGAAAAATCAGGAGTTACTTCTGTAAGAAGAGAAAACAGACACTGGAGACAGATAAAAGTATTCTGGGCAGATTCCCGTGCTGTGACCAATGTGGCCAAACATTCAGTTCCAGTGAGGGGCAAAAGGGGATTAGGAAATCTAGATTCACAAAGATATTGAAGATCACACTGGGATAAAGTGGATCTCTGCTCTCTGATGGAGATGTAGATCTGAAGAGTTATACCAGCAATCCTTATTTATATATGTCTCATAATCAGTTTATGACTATGAAACCATTATTCTCTGTATTCAGGAAAGTCACAGAAACTAGGATATCTAAGTAGATTTTTCACTGTTACAATCCACAGTTGTAAAGTTTAATGTTATGAGCTTTGTGTATTTCTCAAGGAAATCCATTGTTAAAAGTCATTCTAAAGTGGGCAGACACAGGAAAAGTGGAGTTGGTGAAATACTGTGGTTGTCTAGCATAAAAACTTTTCTTCCCAGGAATTATAGACCTGAGATCAAGATCAGAGTTGATAGGCCTCTTACACAGAGCCTCCTCACACAGTGCATTGCCAAAGCAGCAGTCCTGCATCCTGTGCCCTTGTACAGAATTATTCCCAGGCACCAGGCATACCACAACCATGAGGTCGTCAGAAACCCTATCTCTGTCACTGCTATCCCATTCTCTGCCACCACTTTCCACACTCCCCTCTTATCTGCAGGAGAATAACTGACTGCACCACAGAGCTGGGAATGTCAGCTCATGGCACTGTCAAAGAATACAGGTATCAGGATATTCCCACTTCAGAGATGAGGAGAACAGGGCTCAGAAGGTGTTAAACTTCCTTCCCAAGGCCACTGGTCTTGGAAGTGGTAGAACCAGAACATAAAAACAAATCCAGTCTCCAAAGGTGTGTTTTAAAACATTCTTGGTCTATCACCTAACTAATAGTCTCCCTGAGGTACAAAATAATTTAATAAACCTTGAGAAGGAAGAGGGGAATCAGAAAGGATGAAGACTCCCTGATAGCACCTCACAGAGGCCCTACATCAGTCAGTTTGAGCCTGAGTTTGGAAGACTTCCTGTCTGCTCAAATCTTCTACTTTTTTCCACACATATTTATATCCACATTACTTTTGTAATTTGTGCACTTGAATTATTTTTTGTTAACTTATTTTTCTTAAGTTGCCTTACCTCTTATACTTACAAAAATGTATCTAAAACCTCAGTGGTTTATGGCAATTTTCAATAAAAATGAGTATCATTTGCCCCAGATAAAAATTGATTTCAAATCCAATAGAACTACCAAATTAATTACCAGTCATATGTGCACCATTCAAAATCATTCATCTGAGGCAGGATCTTCAGATTCAGCTTGGAGAATTGGTGCTACTGGGTCACACCAGAACACAAATGACCCCTGTGCTCTTTTGCCACAAACAGTTATCCAGGCACTTCTTCAATCTCCATTGCACTCTGAGGCAAGGTGAAGGAAGTCCCAACTTTCCTCAGCCAGGAGGCCAGGAAGATATCCTATCCCAAATGTAGTCAAGTTCAAACACTTCAAAACCAGGTTCCTGGTTCTGGTCACTGCATCCTTAGTTTCCAACCACATATCTTTTAGACATGATATAATTCAGAGATCATAGTTATTTCCAGCACCTTCTTTGCTGACCATTGAGTCATGTCATAACTTCCAGCTTAACTATTTTGTGATTATTGCTTTTTAAGTGATCTAGGAAGAAGAAACCAGGTTTGCACAGTGTCCCCAGGAAGTAGGGCAGTACTAGGCTGAGCAGTCACATCTTTTCCCACTGTCCTCCTGTCCTTCTGCTTCTCAAATATCTGCCAGAGGCCAATCTCCATAGAAGAATGGAGGAGACACCAAAGGAAAAGAAGGGCATTTGAGAGCATGCATAAAAATTTCCTCAGTGTACAGAGAAGCAAGGCAGCCCTGAGAGCGTTTGTCTCCCCATCTTGCACAACCAGCTATATTGAATCAATGTCCCCTGACTCATGGCACATGTTTATCATTTATTCAACTGAAAATATTTCCCCCACAAATTACATTGGTCTCCTAGTTCCAAGAACAGATTATTAACCCTTCACTTTAGAATAATCTAGTTTTGGTAATATGACAAGGCAATCACAATAATATTCTGTCACCTTGGAAGGTAATCATGTGATCTGCTCCACTCTAATGATCCCACAGTAATAGAAATCACAGGCTTGGGTCACCTAAAAATAACTAAAAAGCCCACTCAACACATACTCCTCCTGAACACTCCAAGACTTTCTATCCAGTGAATGGGAAAGGCTTTATGTAACCACTTAAACCAGATGCTGCACATGAATTAAATTTTATCTTCCTTAGAAAGTACTATGGAGTCATTGTGTCTTTCAGTAGTCAGGGTGTGGCCTGTTCCCTTTTCTCTCACAGTCAGTCACTCAAACAAGAGGGGAGGCTGTTTCCCACCATCCAAGATTCAGCACAACTGCACCAGAAAGAGAGCTTATTAGGGGCAAGTGAAACAAACTGTCTAAGGGGGCAAAGATCTGGACCATTCAAGGGCCAAGTTTGTGCCAAGGAAACAGGATTCCAAGGAAGTCTGGTCTTTTTGGACAGGGATGGGAGGCAACAGAATTCCTTCCCCAACCAAAATTTCTCTACACTCACTCTGGTTTTACTATTTTGGGTAAGATGTTTAAATTTTACAGATTATTTTCATATTAGCTAAAAACTGGATGAAACTAAATATTCAAGAGGAGCAAAATGACTGAATCAATTGTTACATTGTTCCACAACTCTCATATAGACTTAAGAATGATAGTTAAAAATATGGTGGTTTAAGTTACTCAGAAAATATGCAAATGTTAAAAAAATAGAAAATCGCATGTATGATGAGATTACTACCGTTCCTTGTGATGATGTAGTTGTTGAGCAAAAGGTCTCAAACACTCAGTTATAGTGCTGCTAGTAAACTTGTGGTGTGCAGAAATATAGAGATATGTCACCAGATTAGACTCACTGTCTCCACTTAGAGCCTCAGAGCTGCCTGGGATACCCAATTCTCTCTTGCAAACCCTACACAGTTGCCACTGGGAACTAATGTTAGGAAACTCATCTAGGTGTGCCTAACTTGCCCTGCCCCATGGAAGGTGCCATTCTAAGAATAATGGCACTGGATATTTTGGAAACCAAGTCATCCTGAGGGTTTTTCCCCTAAATATTCAGAATTGAAACAAACAATCCCATTGGACTGAATGTGTCAATATTGTCTGGGCATTGAGAATTGAAACAAACATTCCCATGGGACTGAATGTGTCAATGTTGTCTGGGCATTGAGCCCTGACCCTGAAACCTCCAGGGTGAATATTCACAAGTGTGCCTTTTACTTCTGACTGGTCCTCTAGCATTTTAAGGGAATTCAAGGGTGCCAGACTATGCTGCTAGCCACTGTTGCAGTTCTCTGAGTCTTTCTCTCTCTCTCTCCCTGTTGCCTGACCCACCTCAGCAGGACCCCACAAGGGAGTTCCTTCATCAGCACTGTTGAAGGTCATATGTTGATATGTGACTTGTTAACACTAGGATAAAACCTGAGCCCTGGTCCACTTACTGTCATTACTTCTTGTTGAGGCTGATACCTGCACTGGCTAGAAAATCCCAGGAGACTCTGTGCCATGTCAGACATGCCCAAGAGTCTGTGCCAGCCTTCAACTCAGCCTTCTTAGCCCAATGTACCAAGAAGGAATGGCAGCAAAATTAAACCTCAATTAGCCAAGTGTGTACTGACCTCAAGTTGTGACTCCCAGAGGGCATGGCACACCATGGCTTGGAGGACTTTGGGCATATTTGTTACCAGTCTAGACTTGGTTTAGCAAGGGAAATAGTCTTTTGGAATATGGTCTTAGTTAGGGAAGTGGCCCATTCCTCATATCAAGACCTCAGGACCAGGACTGGCTCCCATTGGCTTACACTTCATGGAGGACTGTGGGGCTCCTGGTTCCAACATGTTGCATTTTCTGTTGGACCTCTTGGCTCTATTCCCTGTTCTTACTCCACATCCATTTTTCTCATCATCATGGGCAAGACAACTGTGTACTGGGCATGCATGAAATCCTGGGTATCTGCCTTAAACTTCCTAGCCAATCTTTCAAGATAAACATTTTTTTCAATTTCAAAAATGGAGTAATGTGGCCTCTGACAGTAACATAATATCCTGACATGGTCTGTTTCACTCACATAATGCCCTCATTATAATCTCTTACACTCACATAATACCCTCACTGTGGCCTCTTACACTGATATGCTATGTTAATCTGACCTCTGACATTCACATAATATCCTTACTTGGCCTCTGACACTCACATAACACCCTCACCATGGCCTTTCACACATAGCATTTTCACTGACTTCTGACACTCAACTACTGCCCTCACTGGGGCCTCTCGCTCTCATATATTATGCTCAATGTGACATCTGACACTCACATAATACCCTACTGTGGGTTTTGACATTCACATAATACCCTCACTTGACCTCTGATTCTCACAAAATATCCCCACTCTTATGTTGACACTCATACAATATCATTACTCTGATCTGACAGTCACATAATATCACTATGGCCCCTGCTATTGACAAAATATACTCACTATGGCATCTGATGCTCTCAAATATACTTAAAATATTCATGTATATTTATATATTTATTCAGAATAGGCCCTGAGATTGAAACTTTTTCCTAACTGTGGCCTCTGACATTTACAAAATATCTTCTCATTTACAAAGTATCTTTCACATATTACACTCACTGTCACATGAGTTCCTCACATAATACACTCAGTGTGACATCAAACATTCATATAACACCATGCTGTGGCCTCTGACACAGAATGTCTTCAATCTGTCTCTGACACTTACATAATTCCTTCATTGTTACCACAGACACATTATATCCCTGAGTGACCTCAGACACTCACATAATACCAAATTTGTGACTTCCTACACACATATTATACTCAGTGAGGTCTTTCAATCTTACATAATACCTTAAATGTGGCCTATGACACTGATATAATATCCTCACTTGGTGTCTGACAATGACATATCATTCTGAGTATTATACTCACATAGTACAATCACAGTGGCCTCTGACTCTCATACAATTTGCTCACTGTTATCTCTGACACTCACATATTACCATACTGGAACTTCTGATATAAAACCATCAAAGTGACCTACAAAACATAAAATAACCTAATTTGGCCTCTGACACTGACATAATATTCTCATTGTGACCTCTGATTCTCACATATTATACTCTGTGACCTCTGACAGATAATTACCTCAGTATGACCACACTCACATAATACCCTTAGTGTGACCTCAGGCATTCAAATAATACCCTAAGTATAACCAATGTCACTGATAAAGTACCCTAATATAACCTCTAATCCTCAAAAAATGCACTCACTGTGATTTCTCACCTCAGATACTAATATAACACCTGCATGTGCTCTCTGACACATAATACCAAAAGTGTGGCCTCTGACACTCAGAATATTCTCATTGGGGCTTCTGACACTCACCTAATACCTTCACTGTGCCTATTGTCCATCACATAATGCCTTCATTCTGCCCTCTGACAAGTACAAATTATTTTCAATGTGGCAGTTTCACAATATTTGCACCAGAACTCTGACATTATATAATTTACTCCCTGTGACTTGAACACTCTCATAATAACTTCATGTGACCTCTGGCATTCACATAGTATCCTCACTTTCCTCTGATACTGACATAATATCCTTACTGTGCTTGCATTACTCACATAAAACCCTTATGGTGGACTCTGATCACAAAAAAAAAAAATTCTCACTATGACCTCGGGCACTCACATATTATCATTATGTGGCCTCTGTCACCTACAAAATATCTTCACTGTGGCCTCTGACATGAAGACAGGAGAGTCAGTATGATCTCAGACATATAGTAGTCTTCTGTGGTCACTGACACTCACATAATACCCTCATTGTATCCTATGCCATTCACATAATTTCTTCACTTGGCTGCTGACACTCACATAATAACCTACTGTGTTCTCTGACATTTACATAACACCCTCATTCTGACCTCTGACACTGACATAATACCATCACAGTGACATGTCTCACTCATATGATTTCTTTAGTGTGACCTGAGACACAAACCTGATACCCTCAATGTGTTCTCTTATTGACATCATATCCTCACTGTGGCTTAAGGTGCTCATATAATTATCTCAGAGTGACCTCAGACATGGATATAATACACTAACAGCACCCCATAACACATAATAT
Source organism: Sciurus niger (assembly GCA_020740815.1). NCBI lineage: Eukaryota > Metazoa > Chordata > Mammalia > Rodentia > Sciuridae > Sciurus > Sciurus niger. Next base: position 34,451 of record JAHUXG010018017.1, on the reverse strand, counting down.
CCTACCTGGGGCATCTGACACTGCAAAGAAACCCTCACTGGGGCTTATGGAATTCACATAAATCCCACATTCTGGTCTCTGACACTCACATAATAGCATAATAGTGGCCCCTGACACTATTACAATAATTCACTGGGCTCTGAAACTACATAATATATTAACATGACCTCTTAAGCTAACATAATATACTCACTGTGACACTGAACACTCATTTACTATCCTCATTGTGTCCTATGACACTGATATAATATCCAATTTTGTCCTCTTACATTCATTTAATAATATGACTATGACCTTGACCACTCAAATAATATTCTCATTTTGGCCTCTCCTCTGATAGTCACATAATACCCTTACTGTTGCCTGTGACACACATTATATTCTCACTTGATCTCTGATGTTTATATGATAACTTCCATGTGACCTCTGACATTCACATAATGTTCTCACTTGGTCTGTGACTCTAACAAAATACCCTAATTATAACCTGTTACAGTCATAAAATATTCACACTATGGCCCCTGATGTTGAAAATATTTTCTCAATATATCCTCTGACACATAATATCCTCACATTTCCTGTGTCAGTCACATAATACTCTGTGTGACTTCTGATACTCATATATTATCCCCACTGTGAACTCTCACTCTCAAATAATATCCTTACTGTGACCTTTGACACTAACTTAATACCCTCAGATTATATCCTAAGTGTGACCACTGACACTCACATTGAAACTCTCACTGTGGCCTGTGATGCTTACATAATACCCTCATCATGACTTATGACCCTCACATTATAACCTCATTGTGACCTCTGATACTGATATAATATCCTCACTGTGGTCTCAGACACTCACATAATAACTTCTCTGGTACCTCTGACTCAGTGTGACCTCTGATACTCATATATTAACCTCACTGTGATCTCTGATTTATATGTAATATCCTTTCTGTGACTTTTGACTCTCACATGATTCCCTGAAAGTGGCCTCTGACACTCACATAACACCTTCATTTTGATTTGTGAAACTCAAATATTATCCTTAGTTTTCCCTGTCACTCACATACTTCTTCACTGTGACCTCTGACACTCAGGTAGTAACCTCTGTTTGACCACTGATGCTCACCAAATACCCACATGGTGACACCTGAAGTTCACATTATACAATAAATATGACCCCTTACACTCACATAATATCCCCATAATGACCGCTGACACTGAAAATATATCCTTCTTGTGACCTCTGTCACTCAAAAAATACCTTCAGTGTGACTTCAGGTACAATCATGATACTTTTACTGTGGCATCTGAAACTGACATAATAATTTCACTTTTTTCTCTGATACTCATATCTCCTTGTAGTGGCTTCTGAAACTCACATAAAACACTACGAGTCACATAACAACCTCACTGTGACCACTGACACTGATGTAATATAATTATTGCTTCCTATGATACACACTTTACCTCCCTGTAGCATGTGACACTCAAAGAATACCTTCACTCTGATTCTGATAGTCACAAAACATCCTACCATGACTTCTGACACTCAACAATATCCTCACTCTGATATCTCACACTCACAAAATAAGCTCATTGTCACCTGTGACATTCAAAAATATCCTCACTTGTCCTTTGACACTAATGTCATACCTTCAATGTGACATTTGACACATTATACCTTCACTCTGACCTCTGACACAAATGTCTTCCATTGACCTCTATCACTGACATGATACCCTCATCTAACAACTCACACTCACAGATTACCCTCACTTTGACTTCTAACCCTTACTTAATAACCTCACTGTGGTCTATGACAGTCATAAAATATATTCACTGTGGTCTCTGACATACACATAATACATTCCTGTGTCTTCTAACTCTGAAATAGTATCCTCAATATGACCTCTGTTACTCACATAATAACCTTAGTGTGACCTCTCTCAGACACATAATATCCTTACATGGCCTAAGTCACTCACAGAATACTCTCAATGTGTCCTTTGGCTCTCACATAATTTCTATTCTGAAACCTGTGACACTCAAATAATATTCTCATTGTTCTTTTTTAGAAACTGATATAATACCTTTGTGGCCACTCATACTCACATTATGTCCTCACTGTGATCTTTGACACTCACATTATTTTCTGAAATGACTTTGGATACTTTCATATACCTTCACTGATGCCTCTGGCACTCACATAATGTCCTCAATGTGACCTCTTATAATCATGACATAACCTCACTGGGACCTCTGTTACTTATATAATTCCCTCATTTTGGATTATGACATTCACAAAATATCCTCTCTGACCTCTGACACTAATGTAATATTCTCACTTTGACCACTGACACTCAAATAACCTCACTATGATCTCACTCATACTATGCACTCATTTGACCTCTGACACAGACATTAAATCCTTAATTGGCCTCTGACACATAATATCATCAATGCTACCTCTGACACAAAATAAGTGTACTGTGACCCCTGGCACTCACATAATACCCTCACTGTACCCTCTGACACTCACATTAATCCCCAATTCTGGTCTCTGACAATCACATAATACACACATTTTGACCTCAGACACAGACTACTACCACTCTGGTCTCTGTCACTCACATAATATCTCACTGTGTCCTCTGAAAGTCACATACATATTTTCACTGGGTCCTCTGACACACATAAAATATCCTCACTTTGACCTCTGACATTGACATAATACCCTCATTGTGATGTAAGAAACTGATATAATATCCTCTCTGTGAATTCTTCAACTCATAATGTCATCGTTTTGGTCTCCAATACTGACATAGTATTTTCATTCTAACCTGTGATACTCACATCATACCCACAGTTTGGCCTCCTATACTCACATATTATATTCAATGTGATTTGTTATGCATGTAATACCTTTCTGTGACCTGAGACACTCACATCATGCTTGCAATGTAGCCTCTGACACTCATATAATATCCACATTTGGTTTCTGAAATTCATATAATAAATTCAATCTGGCTTCTGACACATAATTTTCTAACTCTGACCTCTGTCACTCACTTAATATACTCACTTTTGCTCCTGATATTCACATAATATCCTCATTTGGCATCTGATACTCACAAAATGTCATCACTATTACCTTGACACTCATATAATATCCTCAACATGGCCTCTAATACCCTCCAAATACCTTCAATGTGGCCTTATACACTCACACAGTATAATTGTCACCCCTGAATCTCACATAATACACTCACTATGGTCCAAGACAGTGACTTGGGACACTCATAATATCCTGAAGCTGGCCCATGATGTGACTAAATATCCTCATTGTGGCCACTGATGCCCACATAATTTCCACAGTGTTTTCCCTGTGATTGACAGTATTTCCCAACTGTAGCCTCTGACACTCACAAAGTATCCTTTCTGTGACAGTTGCCACTCACATAATATCCTCATTTTGTGCTGACACTCATAAAATACCATCACTGTGGCCTCTGACACTTACATAATATACACAATTAAACCTCTGACACTTACTTAGTACCCTCACTCTGGCCTCTGAAACTCAAAAAAATACCATTACAATGGCCTCTGACATTCACATGATAACCTCAATGTGACCTCTGACTAAAAAGATACCCTCAATGAGGTCAATAAGACTCACATAATTCCCTCACTGTCACCTCTGACACTCACATAATATCATCACTCTTACCACTGACACATATTCTCAATGTGACCACTGTGACGACTCTCACTCATTGAGTATCTTCCCTGAGTCCTCTGACATCCAGTAAACACAGTCTGGACTCTGACACTAATATAATGTCATTAATGTGGCCTCAGATATTTATATAAAATCCTCACTGTGCCTTCTGACACACAACATCCTAACTATGGTATTTAATTCAAATAATATCCTGTGTCCTCTGACACTCATGTAATACACTCACTTTTGCCATGACAATCACGTAATATCTTCCCTTGGTCTGACTGAAAAAATTCCCTCACTGTTACCTTGATGTTCACATAAAACCCTTATTGTGGCCTCTGACACTCACAAATAAACCTCAATGTGGCCTCTGAGTTTCACATAATATCCTCACTGTGACCTCTGAAATTCACATAATATATGTGACCTCTCACACTCACATAATAGCCTCACTTTGGATTCTGACATTCACATAATATCCTCACTATGAATGATTACATGCACATAATGTCCATACTGTAACCTCTGACTCTTACATTATACTTTTCCTCTGGTTTCTGACACACAAAAATTATCCTCCATGTGGACTCTTAAACTGACATTATACCCTCATTATTACATCAGACACTCATGTAACATCCTTACCTGACCTCTGACATTTATATAATATCCTTACTATGGCCTCAGGTTTTCACATAATATTCTCACTCTGACCACAAACCTTGACAAAATGTCCTCACTGTAGTCACTGAAATCCAGATATCACATTCACTGTGGCCTCTGACACGTAATGTCTTCACTCTGGCAGCTCACATAATATCACATAATATCTTTAATCTGCCTACCAACACTTGCATAATACCATCACAATGTCTCTGACACTCTGGTAATTACCTCACTATAGCCACTGACACAGAATATCCTTATGTGGTCTATGACACTTTCTTATCTTCATTTTGGTCCCTTTTGCATAATATTCTCCCTTGACCTCTAACACTCACATATCTTCACTGTGGCCTAAAATACAAAGTATTTTCCATGTGGACTCTCACATTTATATATAATCCTCATTTTACCACTTTCTTAAAAATAGCATTTTTTTCATATACAATATTTTGTAACAATTTTTATTCTCATAAATGGAATGGAATTGCTGAATCATATATGTTTACTTTTTTCAGAAACTAAAACATCTTTACAGTCATTGTAGTAGCTTTACCAATTTGCATTCTCACAAGAAGTGTTTGAGAGTTCTGGTTCTTCTCCATTCTCATCAGCCCCTGGCATGGTCAGCCTTCATTTCAGGAATTTTATTGTGTGTGTAGCAACATCTCATTGTGTAGTTAATTGCATTTTCCTGTTGATTTTGACAATGTATTTTCTTTGGAGTAGGGACTATTGAGACCATCTGAGTATTTATTTATTGGATTATTTATTTTCTTTTTATTGAGTTTTTAGAGATCTTAATGTGTTATAAGTTCTTTTGACATATATGCTTTGCAAATCATTTCTGAGTCTTGTATTTTCATTTTCCTAATAGTGTCTTCAAAGAGTAGAAGTTATTAATTTTGTGAAATCTAATCATTTGGTAGTTTTTAAAATGAGTGATGATTTTTGTGTTATACCTAAGAAATTTTTGCATGACCCTTTGGTACAAAGATATTTTCTTATTTCTTTCTAGGAATTTCATCTTTCAGTTTTATGATTAGGTCTATAATGTACCTTAAGTTAGTTTTTAGTATGTTGTGTTCCATCCAGCGGAACCAGCGCGGAGAAAGGAGACACCACCAATCTTTAGTTGACCAGATTTATTGCCTTTGTTCTGCCACTATATCCCTTCTTCTTCCCTCTCCCTCTCTCCTCTCCCAGGCTCCTAGCTTATCAGCCAATTACAGCAAAGCTTTCTCTCACACAGGAGAGCATGCAGAGGAATGTCAGCATAGCACTGTATGAATCACGAGCTGTCCATGGGCAGCATGATAATAGATAGCCAATCTTTGAGCCTGGTGTCAACACGTCATAAGTCTCCAAGGAACTAGTAGGCAAGCAACCTTTATGGGTACTTCCTTATTTTGGTACCCAGTGCCCTTTGGCTCATTGCCAGGTGCCATCTTGTCCAAGATGGCCCTCAACAGGCTCCCCCTTTTTGTTATAAAAAGAAAAGGACAGCGACTGTGCCTGTCTTAGGTGCCAGAGTCAGACTTTATCCTTACCCATCATTGGGGGTCAAAGAGCTGTTGGCATGCTTTGATCCCTGTCTTAGGTTGGTATAAAGTCCACCCTGTGCTTATCCGTCATTGACTACCAGTCCTGTAATTGGGAGAGCCAAATCTGAGGATCAGAGCCTTGGTCCATGGCCATAAGGGCTTGCTGCACCACTAAGGCTTGCCATCTTTGATAACTCCATAGAGACAACAAATATCTGAGCAGCAATAATAACAACAAGAACAACAATCCCATCATAGCAAAACTTCCCATCCATTGTTACAAAACTGTAACACTGACTGTAAGAAACTAATGGCTTCTGGCATACCCGGGACCTTGACCTGAGTACTATTTACCACAAATATAGAATTTCTCAATAGGGTAGTCAAATTAGTAAACTCTTTAGTCCATGTCCCATTAAGCATGCTACCAAGTCATTTGGACAGATTGGCAGCAGCAGTAATATTAGAATAGTGTATCGGGTAATGCATAGTGCTTGGGCATGCACTAGACAGCCCATCAGTGTGGTAACAGTCAACATGTCCACTTGTTCTTGTAGTAAGTTCACTCTTTGGTTTAGAATCAGGATTCCCGTGGCGAGATGTGCATTAATGTTTTCCTGGGCTGTCAATGCTTTGGCAGTGGCTTGTGACAGATTGTTGAGCACATGAGCAGTAGGAATAGCAGTTCCTAGGGCAAGTCCAGCAGCAGTGGCAGCAGCTGCAGCAACCGCCGCAGCAATAGTGATGGCTATAATGGTTGAGATACCAAAATCTCTTTGCTTTCACGGGTAGGAAATTCCATTCACTATGTATTAAGGCACTGGGACTGGAATGAATTTTTGAATCCCGGCAATCACAGCCAGAGGAAATAGTGAAGCATCCCAACAACTAGACACATAACACTCTTAACACATAACACTCTTAACATATAACACAGTTAAGGACCTCAGTATCATTATCATTGTTATTAGTAATGTTAATATCAAACTTAGAACTCTTAGAATGAACACAAACGGAGATGTGACACGTATGGGAGTAGGGGGGGAAACCTGATAAAAGGAAGAGTAATTGGCCTCGCACCCTGTATAATATAAACAGGTGTATTACTTCCCTTTATGTAGGTTTACTTTAGACTGTACCTTTAATGAATGAGAGAGAGATTGCCTCCCTGTATTATGGCAGTTTCTGAGGTGGCTAACCAGAGGAAGCAAGACTACCTCTTAACTTGAAGTTTAGACTAGTAATAGGTGGGTTTACAGTGGAACCAGCTGGTAGGTAAGGAATACCTAGAAGTTCTGTACTAGGAAATAATTGAGGGAAAATTTGTGTACCATGAGTGATATATCCCCAAAAGTTTTAGGAAGAGCTAACAACAGCAGGCTTACCACCATCACCATCATTTTGTGTTTCGGTGCCATTTTCTTTCTTATGGATAGTTCTTACCAAGCACTCCAGGACCCAGATAGGTTGTTGATGATCCTGAGGAAAAACACAAACAGATCCTCTCCCCCAAATTAATACTGGGTCAGGTCCTTTCCAGGACCCAGTCAAGATGTCTTTCCACTTTGCTTGTGGATGGCCACCAGACTTTCCACTAAAATGTCTATCAGCTGCAGTACAGCCCATAGCATCCAAAGTTAAAAAATTGAGGATGAATAAAGCAAGGTTAAGTCTGTTCTTGGGAGGGGCTAATGCCCCTATTCCCCCTTTTTGTTTAGTTAAGCAGACAAATGTTTGATTAGCTCTTTCCACGATAGCTTGTCCTTGTGGATTGTAGGGCAATCCTGTAGAATGATAGATATTAAACTTTGAGCAAAACTGTTGAAATGAAGAAGAAGTATACGCAGGCCCATTATCTATTTTAAATGATTTTGGCCTTCCCATAGTAGCAAAGACTTGAAGGCAATGACTGATTACATCTTTTGTCTTTTCTCCTGTATGGGTGATAACAAATATATATCCTGAGTAAGTATCTACAGTTACAAGTACAAATCTTAAAGTACCAAATTCAGGGATATGGGTGACATCCATCTGCCATAGATGATTTGGAAGGAGTCCTCTAGGATTGACTCTAAAATGAGGAACAGATAAATGAGGCACACAGGCAGGACACTGTTTTACTATATTTCTGGCTTGTTCTTTTGTAATGTTATATTTTATTTTGAGAATAGTAGCAGTGACATGAAAATCTTTATGGAAATTAATTGATTTTTGTACAATGTTAAACACATGAGGATGTCAAGTAGTTGAGTATGTAGTAGAATTTCCTTGAGCTAAAGGCCCAGGTAAGCCTGAATGTGCTCTGATATGGCCTATATATAAAGGTTCTTTGTGAGCCCACAGAAGAGTTTATGCTTGATAAAAACATTGTTGTAAGGTAGATATAATTGCTTCTAGTTCAGTTTTTTGAGAAAACTTATAAGAAGTAATAATAGTCTGTACTATGTCAGAAACTACTGTAGCTGTGCCAGAGGAGGAGCCATCTGTAAAGATTGTATTTGCTGCTGGGTTAGGTTGAGCCTTAACAACCTGAGGGAAAATAACAGGATGTTTTTTGAAGAAGCTGATAATAGGTGAACTTGGCAAGTGATTATCAAATGTGGCCATGGTGGAACAATAAATTGCCCAATCTTCATTACTGTTAAATAGTATTTCAATCTGTTTTGCTGAGAACGGGACAATAATGTCTGAGGATGGACTCCAAAAACTCGAAGGGCTGTATTAAGTCCTAATGTAACTAGATTTGCTACCATCACAGGATATGGGGAAACAACATATTTGGGGGATACTGGCAAATGTATCCATATCAGGGGTCCAGTTTGCCATACCAGAGCTGTAGGAGTATATTCAGAATCTAACACTATGAGGCTAAAAGGCAAGGATAGATCAACTCTATCACTATGAGCATTTTCTAAAGCTTGTTTTACTAACCTTAAGGCTTTTCTATCTTCAGGAGTTAAAATTCTGGGGGATGTAGGATCTGAATATCCCTGGAGAATATCAAACAGAGGCTTAAGTTGACCAGTGGTGATTCCCAAATTTGGTCTTACCCAATTTATATCACCTAATAATTTTTGGAAATCATTTAGAGTCTTAAGCTTTCCTGTGGCTAATTTAATTTTTTGTGGCCTAACATAGGTATCTAATATTTGATGTCCTAGAAAGGTAATAGTGCTGCGGGTTTGCACCTTTTCTGGGGCCACATGTAATCCCCATTTTTTAGGGTTTTGATAACATCATCAAATACCCCTAATAAGGTCTCCTGTTCCTTATGAGCCAAAAGAATATCATCTGATATAATGGAGACAATAAAGTCCTTTATAATTTTATCTAATCTGTGATATAGCCTGGCCAACATTTATTTGACACATAGTGGGACTATTTGCCATTCCCTGGGGAAGGACCACCCATTGGTATCTAGTATTAGGCCCTTCATTATTCAAAGAGGGAATGGAAAAGGCAAATCGAGGGCCATCCTCAGGATGCACAGGAATGGAAAAGAAACTATCTTTTAAGTCTATAGAGATGATATGATAATGTTTTGGAACAGCAGCTAACGAGGGGAGACCTAGTTACACCGGGCCCATAATCCGCATACTGGAATTTATGACTCTTAGATCTTGCAAGAGTTGCCATTTTCCAGACTTTTTTTTTTAATGACAAAAATGGGTGTATTCCAAGGGGAAGTGGAAGGAATGATATGATTTTCCTTCAATTGTTGATTAACTATTTCCTGGGCTGCCTCTATTTTTTCTTTAGAAAGGGGCCACTGGGGGACCCAGATAGGATTATTGGATTTCCATGTTATCTTTAATGGTTCAGTGGCCCCTCAAGAAAACCCAGCCCCTTAGTCCCTGTTTGTCCTTCGGCTTGAATGGGGCAGGTCATACCTTGTAGATTCTTGCCTAGTACTTTTCCAGGGATATAACCTTGTCCCACCATGACTGGTAAAATGATTGAGTTTAGACAGGAAATATTTTGTTCAACTGAGGAAGAAATGACAACATCCATCTGTGTTAAAATGTCTCTTCCCCAAAGAGTGACAGGCAGGTGAGCTAATACATAAGGTTGGAATGTCCCCCTTTTCCCATCAGGGTCCTCCCAAGATAACACAGCTGAACTTTGTAATGGGGTTTGGGCAAATCCAAGTCCCCGTAAGGTAGTACTGGATGCTGTAACAGGCCATGATTTGTTCCAGTCCTTCTGTCTTATAATAGAGATGTCAGCACCCGTGTCTATTAGACCCTCTATGGGAGTACCATTAACTTTCAATTTAAGTATGGGTCTATTTTTTGTTGATTGTGCCCAAAAGACACCTGATCCGGCGGATCCAAACCCGTTGTCTCCTCCAGTCCTTTGTGAACTGGGAAAAGTCCCATGATGGCCAGGCAATATCAATATTTGGGCTATTTTGTCTTCTGGAGAAACAACAGATACCCCTTGAGGGGAGGATAACATAATCTTTATTTCCCCAATATAATCAGAATCAATGACTCCTGGAAATACTTGTAATCCTGACAGAGTTGTGGAACTCGGCCCCAACAATAATCCTACTGTGCCCTCAGGGAGTGGTCCATGTATGCCCATGGGGACCACTTGTACTCCCATCTCTGGGGTTAGAACGAGTCGGGCGGAGGCACAGAGGTCCAATCTCCCGCTCCCTGATGTTCCTCGGGACAACCAGGAGATAGTTGGAAAGGATTGTGAGTGGGGATCTGTACTATGGGATTCTGAAAGGCTCCGTATGTTTGAGGGCCCCGGGTTGGGCCCCCCCTGGCTGTTTTTTGACTGGGTAGGAAGAGGATTTCTGTCTATTTCAAATCTTGATGTACAAAATCTCGCCCAGTGCCTTCCTTTCCGGCACCGGGGACATAGATCTGGGGCAGGTTGATTTGTCCCTTGCTGTTCTCTAGTCTTAGGTGTTCCCCTGGGCTTTAATCCTGTGGGCCCTTCAGGGCAGTCTCTTCTGAAGTGCCCTTCTTGCCCACACTTAAAGTATATTATTTCTTTAGTTCTTGATTGCCCCTGATTTGGCCCATGAAGAGTAGCAGCTATTACTTGTCCTGTAACGACTGCATCATTGATATCCCTGCAGACCTTTATATATGTACTTAAATCTTTATCTTTCCATGGTCTATAGCTTCTTTACACCATCTATTTGCTTGCTTATAAGCTAATTGTTTTATTAAGGGCATAGCTTGTTCTGAATCCCCAAATACTCTAGCAGCCGTTTGGATTAGTCTATCAACAAAATCTGCAAATGGTTCGTTACTCCCCTGAATAACCTTAGACAGCTGCCCCTGTAAATCTCCTGACCCTTGAACTAACTTCCAGGCTTTAGTGGCAGCAGCAGCAATTTGTGCGTACACCCCAGGATCGTAAATGATCTGCTGTTGAATACCTTCATAGTTTCCTTCTCCTGTTAGCATTTCTACATTTCTTTGGGGAAAGCCTGCAGCAGCATTACATCATGCCATTTCTAATGAGGCTTCCTGCCATGCAGTTTTCCACACTAGGTACTGCCCCCCTGATAGCACAGCTTTACATAGCATTTTCTAATCTTCCAGCAGTAGATTTAGCCCTGATACTGATTCCAACATACTAATTGTAAATGGGGCCTGTGAACCGTATGTAGCCCCTGACTCCTTAAAATTTTTTACTGCTTTGAATTCCAGAGGTTGGTGGAATCTTTGTCTATTTTGGTCCTCTAGTACAGGGAAGAATTGTGAGACTGCTGAGTTTTCCTTAAGGGGGCTTTCTTCTCCCCACGGTGAAAAACCCATCTGATTTATAGCATGAGATTACTCCTCCCAAGGATACTTTGGAGGATATAGGGGGCAGGCTGCTTGAGGGGGAGCAGCAGCCTCCAGGAAGGGATTGATATTCCTTCTCGATATAACTGATGGGGGTGACCGTGTCCTTGATGCTCTTTCTAATTCCTCCCCAGTAAGCCCCTCCTCCTCTTCTTCCTCTTCAGGAGAAGTTACACTTATTTGTTTCTTTATCTCTTCCAGACACATATTTCCTTTTTTAACTATAAAGTTATTATTTTACCTTTTTTTATATGTTAGACATTCCTTAATGAGCTGCCACATGGGAAAAGTACCTCTAAGTAACGGGGATTGCTTTTCTGCTTTAATAAAATCCTCTTTATCATGTTCCCATTGTGGAATATTTAGGACTCCCTCTTCCAAAAACCAAGGACTAACCTTGGCCAGTGTAGTTACATATGCTGTTATAGTAGATGGTTTTATGGCAGTTCCATTAGCCTTAAGTACATCTTGTATGATTCCTATCATTTGATTTCTAGACACTGGTGACCCCATCCTGGAGTTACAAGACCTCCCTTTACCAGGGCTATGCAGACTCCCTTCACTGGGGTTATGTGGCCTCCCTTTACCGGGGTTATACTGACTCCCTTCACCGGGGTTATCCTACAGTTTTCCTATAGCTTACCTAACGTTACTTAGTTTTCCTATAGCTTACCTTAAGTTACTTACGTGGGAGGACGCAGAAGGAGGAAGAAGCTCCCCATATGGGCCACCATTTGTTCGGTCCAGTGGAACCAGCACGGAGAAAGGAGACACCACCAATCTTTAGTTGACCAGATTTATTGCGTCCTCCTTGTTTTTCTGCCTCCTTTGTTCTGCCACTATATCCCTTCTTCTTCCCTCTCCCTCTCTCCTCCCCCAGGCTCCTGGCTTATCAGCCAATTATAGCAAAGCTTTCTCTCACACAGGAGAGCATGCAGAGGAATGTCAGCATAGCACTATATGAATCACGAGCTGTCCACGCACGGCATGATATTAGATAGCCAATCTTTGAGCCTGGCGTCAACACGTCATAAGTCTCCAAGGAACTAGTAGGCAAGCAACCTTTTTGGGTACTTCCTTATTTTGGTACCCAGTGCCCTTTGGCTCATTGCCAGGTGCCATCTTGTCCAAGACAGCCCTCAACAATGTTGTGCAAAGTATGAGTTAAAATTCTTTAGTTAGCATATTAATAACCAATTATTCCAACATCATTTATTAGAATAACTATTCATTCTCCATGGAATCCTTCTTGAAGCATGGTTAAAACTCAATTTTCTTGCTTTTTCTTATTTTACCAGCAAATGCCATAATTTTATTCTTCTTTATGACTAATATTCCATTGTGTATATATACCACAGGTTTTCTTAATTCATTCATCAATCAAAGGGCATCTAGGTTGGTTCCACAATCTAGCTATTGTGCATTGAGCAACTGTGAACATTGATGTGGCTACTTTTTTTTCATTCTTTTATTAATTTATTTTTATTGTAAACAAATGGGATACATGTTGTTTCTGTTTGTACATGGAGTAACAGCATACCATTTGCATATTCATACATTTACATAGAGTAATGATATTTGATTCATTCCATTATTTTTTCTTCCCCCCCACCCCTCCCACCACTCTTTTCTCTTTATACAGTCCCTCCTTCCTCCATTCTTGCCCCCTCCCTCCCCCATTATGTGTCATCATCCGCTTATCAGTGAGATCATTCCTCTTTTGGATTTTTGAGATTGGCTTATCTCACTTAACATGATATTCTCCAATTTCATCCATTTGCCTGCAAATGCCATAATTTTATTATTCTTTATGGCTGAGTAATATTCCATTTGTATATATATATATATATATAATATATATATATATATATCACAGTTTCTTTATCCATTCATTAATTGAAGGGCATCTAGGTTGGTTCCACAGTCTGGCTATTGTGAATTGAGCACTATGAACATTGATGTGGCTGTATCTCTGTAGTATGCTGATTTTAAGTCTTTTGGGTATAGGCCGAGGAGTGGGATAGCTGGGTCAAATGGTGGGTCCATTCCAAGTTTTCTAAGGAATCTCCACACTGCTTTCCAGAGTGGCTGCACTAATTTGCAGCCCCACCAGCAATGTATGAGTGTACCTTTCTCCCCACATCCTCGCCAACACCTGTTGTTACTTGTATTCTTGATAATCACCATTCTAATTGGGGTGAGATGGAATCTTAGGGTGGTTTTGATTTGCATTTCTCTTATTACTAGAGATGTTCAACATTTTTTCGTATGTGTGTTGATTGCTTGTTCATCTTCTTATGTGAAGTGTCTGTTCATATCCTTAGCCCATTTTATGATTGGGTTATTTGTATTCTTGGTGTAGAGTTTTTTGAGTTCTTTATATATTCTGGAAATTAGTGCTCTATCTGAAGTATGAGTGGCAAAGATATTCTCCACTCTGTAGTTTCTCTCTTTGCATTGCTGATAGCTTCCTTTGCTGAGAGAAAGCCAAAATAGCATTTATTTTTTTAAGGTTAACATGTAAATTAAAGAAAATATAAAAATACAAGAAAAGAACAAAGTTATTAATTTGGAAGCAGCTTACTGGACATGCCTTCCAGTTCGAGTGTACATACACAACATCACATTTTATGTGACTGAGATCACTGTATCATGCTTTTCCACACATGAATAGTCACCAAACAAAATCTAATACCTACCTCTTTTGGTCACTTACATTCACATGATATCATAACTCTGACACAAGAAACTCACATAAATACCCTCACTCTGACCTCTGACACTCATATAATGTTTACACTTGGCCTCTGATACTAGCATAATATCCTCATGGGTCCTTGGACTCTCATATAATATCCTCAATGTGGAACCACACACAAAGTACACTGTGACTGATGACACTAATAATACCCTTAATGTGACTGCTGATCCTCATATAATATCCTTAGTATGCACTGTGGCCTTTAGTATTAACATAATATTCATACATTAGAATTTATAACTAATATAGTAGTTGTCCTTTGGCTTTAAAGCCAACATATTATCAATCATTTTACATTCAAAAGTAATAGTTTCCCCAAGTCCTTTCAAATTTATGTAATATGGAATATGTGGTCTCTTAAATTCATATAAAATCTGTTCTTTGGTGCTAGATTTTTGACTTATTGTTAGAGCACTTGCCTAGCACAAGTGAGGCACTGGGCTCAATCCTGAGCAACACAAAAAATTAAATAAATAAAATTAAATTTAAAAAATAATTCTGTTATTTTTAAAACTATCCCTTGTTCTTTCTATACTGATATTATATTCATATATAGCCTTAAAACTGATGCAATCACTAGTCTTTGGCTGTTCATACTAAAATGCTTTCCATTCTATATAATCTAATCATAACAGAATAGCTGCCTGGCTTGGTACCCTTAATATGAATGTGATAAATTTGTTTGACCCTCTAAAACAAATAGCTGTCATGTGGTCTTTAATTCTAAATAATTATTCTTACTACTCCACATTAAACTAGTAAAGTAGATTTCCTGGGACCTTGAGGATGATTATAACATCCATAGTGGTCATCTAAAGCACATATAATAGCTCCCCTGTGGACTTCAATAATAATACAATATTCTTATTATGTCCATTCCATGTCCTTTTTTTTTTTTAACAGTATATGCATACAATAGCATGGAAAACTATACAAGAGCTGTTCTGTTCTTTAATATTAATATTAACATCAGAACATCAGAACACAAGAAATGGATATCAGAGTCATTCAGAGTACTCAAATACTAATATAATATCCAAACTAGAGTATCAAATATGAATATAGAAGCTGTACTGTGGCCTAAATCTAATGTGTTATTCTTAGCCTAGCATCTAAGATGAATATACTAGCTCTCCTCTAGTTTGAAATACTAATATGACATCCATAGTATCACCTAAAAAACCAATGAAATATATGTCCTGTAGCCTTTAATATTACTATATGCCATCTTTTCCATAAACCCTGATACCAAAATAATAACTTACTTGTGGATTTTAATATTCATTTAATATCCTTGATATAAAATCTAAAGCTAGTAAACAGGTGTTCTGAAACTTTTAACATTAGCTTATTTATATTATACAACCTTATGCTAATAAAATATCTGCATTTTTGGTATTAAATAATTTTCATGTGTTATCATTAAAATTAATGTATTAACTACCATGTTGATTTTAAACCTAAGATGATATGCATACTTGGGTTTCTAAAAATAACCTAAAGGTTTATTTGTGGCTTTTAATACTAATATGATATCCATACTATGACATATCAAACTGATATTTATTAATATTGATGTAATATTCATATGACAAAAAGTACAACTAATATAATAATGGCCCTGAGGTTTCAATACTATTACTTTATCCATAGTATAGCATTTGATATTAACATAATAACTTCTGTAGATATTGGATATTGATAGAAGTGGTGTGTGATAACATCCACAACAAATAAAATAGCTGTTATGTAGTCTATTATGCAAAAATAATATCATAATAAAACAAGTCAAATTAATGCAATATCTGTCCTTAGTTATTAAGTATCACCTAAAAAAACAATTAATAATACTATTGATTAATAGTAATGTAATAACAATATTACACCATACAAAAGTGATATAATAGTTGTCCTGTGAACTGTAGTTCTATTATAGAATCCATACTATTATAGAATCCTCATGACTTGGGCTGCTTTTCGTGAACTTCACTGCTATTGAGCAGAGAGTTAAGACAGAGTACTAACTAGTACCAGGATGCAAGTTCTCAACAGGATATATTAGAAACAAACCATGCCCAGTAGCTAAAAGAGTTCAGAAGGCAGCTGATCAAGCCACATAAAAAGCATGACCTTTGTCCCACTTCTCTCAGACAAAACTGACACCAATAATGAAAGTGCAATGAAACATCCCTCAGTCATACACAGCATTCCATACCACCTGGGATTTGTTCCTTCATATCTGAGTTGCAGTCTTGCACCTGAGACCAACCAAGTGGCACCTAAGTCCCCTAATCTCTTTGTCAGGATCACCACACTCTAAGTTCACAGGTGCAGATGTGAGGACATGAGATGGGACATATGTAGCCTGCACTGCCTTGTTGCTCCTTGCTCACAAAAGACAAGAGGGCAAAGTCTGTGGGTTGTGTTTACAGGGTGTCTCCATCTCACACTGAATTTGATTGTTCTGGGCTTCTGTATTTGCCTAATTTGGATTTCAGTACAGAAGCTGTGATCATAATATATCACTTTAAAATGTATTATTTTGTCTATGTTGGCCTAATTGTCAGAAAAATCATTATTTTAAAAGAATGTATGTTCTTGTGATTTTTCTATTGAGTGTTTGGCACACTACACCTTTGTCTTGGATGCTCTTCTTAGAAAGGGAATAATACAGCCCTCAGAGCTTGGTGCCTCAGTGTTTGAATCTGGTGAGGCTGTGCTTCAGAGTGTAAAAGTTAGCACTGGGACAACCGAGTACAGAACCATGTTGAGGATATTGGTACAAAGATGTATTAGAGGCAAGGGATGAACACTAAGGTAGGCTTTATTGATATACTTGTTCATGGGGCTTCTTGTTAAGACAGTAAATCTATTTCCAGTGGAATCAATTCCCTCTGGAACCTAGGATCCATCACCCCATTTCTGTGATTTCTTTTTTCTCGTGTTTTGGAGAATTAAGCAAAGATCACAGCAAATCAATTTTTAGGCATTTTCCAAGAGTGATCAATGAAGAGAAATTATCACTAGCTGACCTTGTTAGCTTAAAGGCTTTTTACAGTGACTTGGAAACTTACTGAACTTCTGCTCATTTCATGGTCCTATGAGGCATGCTAAGGCTCATACAGGACTCTTTCTCCTTCCTGAAGAAACTTAGTGGATAGGGAATGTTATCACACAATGACATAATCTCATAAGATGAATACCTACAGGAGCAGGAGATAAGAGGGGAGAATTTTCCTTTACTTTGATTTTTACCAGCTTAAAAAAAAAGGGATTATTACCATTTTTCAAATACACTGTTGCCTCAGGGCTTACCAAACTCAGCACCATTCAGAGTTGCAGGTCTTACTTGTGGTGATCCTCCACATTTGTTGTTCCTCTCTAAATTTCAAGGAACACAATGCATTCAGCAATGTCCTATCCTGGGAGCCCTCCCACAGGGGGGATTGCACATATGAGTATTGATATTCAAGTCTTTCCAAGCCAGTGGTCTATCATCAGACTCTCACCTTTGTGGTAAGGTAATGAAAAGCCAATTAGTTCTGTGTGCACAAGAAAGATGGTTTTAAGCCTTTGAGATTGTTTACTAATTTTTGATGTTTCTTAATAGAAGACAAGGAGATCAGCTTCTTGTGTTCATTGAAAAGTGGGCACAGAGCACTTAGTGAACCTGCATTAGATTAATGACTATCCCCTGAAGAGAGTGGTTACCTACTCCCTTTCCATTTTTCAAAACTGAATTGTCAGTCCTTCACTCTGCTCCAGTAACCTTACCTACTGTATAAATATTGCTTTTTGAGTTGGTTCTTTGTTTTTCCACTGGGGCTTTCTTTCCAAATTTTAGTTAGAATAATAGAAAGAAACTGTATTAATCAAAACACACACAAAGAAGTGACCTGCTGTGACCTTGAAAGAAGGAATGCAAATGTTCCCTAAAGAAATAGAGAACAAGAATTAAACTCCCATGGTTAGGACCAAGGTATTGAATAAAGTTTTGTAAATTTCACACCATCACTTCTTCTTAAAAAAATTGCATTCATGAATTTTGCAACCAAAATATTTCCATCTATGTGAGGCATTTAGAAATGGAAACAGAAATGCCAGCCCCTTGCTATTTAATGGGGTCTCTAAAATTTTGCCTGCTGCCACACAAACTTTTTCAAAAATTCTGGAACTATAGCAGTGCCACTGCTATGGAACTATGGAGACAAACAAATGAGACTTCTGATGACTACATCTTGGAAGTAAAATATCATGGCTCTTGCTGATTTATTTTTCTTTGAAACCAGATGCTGACGTGAATTCACTTAGAGAGGGAAGCTACAGGTTTTGGACAATAGAATTCTCTGGTGGCAGTGATCCTTGTAGTGTACCCACTTCATACAATGAGAAGAAACAATTTAAATTGCATAGGAAGAATTGGAATGTCTATGGCACAGGGATTCTGTCTCTGAAAGTCAGTCATGACAAACTTCCAGTGGGACAGAGTGGAAACAAGGACAAGGTAGAAGTTAATTTCCCCTCCTTCACTGTTGGACTTATATCATGGTAGAGTTGTATATCATCCCTTGTCCCTCTCTTTTCTGTGTTGTGTATTCTGTATGTTGGTGCATTACAGACACATGACTAAAACATTATTGTTCCCAAGGGACACATATATAAATGGCCTTATACACCTCATGACAACTTCAAAAGCATACATTAGAATAATCCCAGGGGAATAAATGGTAAAAGTATTCAGGTCTTGTAAGGCATAAC
The DNA here is from genome assembly GCA_020740815.1 of Sciurus niger. Taxonomy (NCBI): domain Eukaryota; kingdom Metazoa; phylum Chordata; class Mammalia; order Rodentia; family Sciuridae; genus Sciurus; species Sciurus niger. Next base: position 15,182 of record JAHUXG010018017.1, on the reverse strand, counting down.
AACTTCTTCAGGACCACCCACATGGCCAGAAAGAGGGAATGGGTCTGATCCAAACTCTCTCTCCAAACCAGTTGAGTTTGTTACACCTGGGACAATTTGGGGACCAGATCTAGGGTGTGCTGTTGTAACCATGTCCAGTTTTGTATATTTCAAGGGAAGAAGGGAAGAACCTGCATCTCAGTGGGCAGTTAGAACCATCTTGTTTGAGAAAGAGCTTTGGGTATAGAGTCTCCAAGGAAGTGAACTCACTTCCTTGACAGTAGAACACACAGAACTTCGTACCCTAGTAGCTAGGCACCCACATTCCAGATAAACTCCCATTCTGCTCACTTGTGCTGAGGCAGCAAGTCCAGAGTCATGAGTTCTTATTGTCTATTTATCTTTGGATGCTTATTTCTCAGGAAAGTCCCTAGTAGGGACATTTCCCAAGATTGGAAGCACTGTATCAATGTTGGGACCAACAACTCCGGTGATATTTCCCAAGAAGACCAGAGGTGAAAAAGGACAGGCCATTGGAAGTGAGTATAGTCTAGACCTCCACTCAGACTTCCAATTAGATAACATCAGACACTCAGAAGTTTTTGTCTGTGTGTGTTTATATTTGTGTCTCATATTTGTGACTTATTGAATTTGATGTTGATCAAGCTGTGATATTATCCTTTAAAGATCACAATCTTACATCATTCCCTCCACACCTCAGACATAACTACATATTTGAGTAAGAACAAACTAGTACTTCACAAGCTCTAGTAACTATACTTCTTAGCAAGTCTTCTCTAAATGCCTTAGAAAGCCTTTCTACTCACCTCAAAGAGCCTGCAACACACACCTCAGAGAAAACTTTTGACTCACTACAGAGAACTTTCCTTTACACTGCAAATAGCCCTTTTAATCACTTAAGTGAACACTTACACTCTCATCTATAAGCCTTCCTAAAAACCTCATAAAATCAATCTACATCCTTCAGAGGTCCCTCCCTACATGTCAGAGAGCCCACCCTACATAAAAATAAGAACCCACTTAATGACTCAGAGAATCATTCCTTCACACCTCAAACTCATTCCCTACACATCTAAACAATGACTCCCTACTAATACCAAGAGCTTTTTCTACACAGCTCAAATTCCCATTCATATACCTCATAGGAACATTGTTTCCACACTTTATTGAACAACACTTAAACAACTCAGAAAGCCTTTCCTATATACCCCAGAGAGTAATTCCTATAAATTCCAGTGAGGTATTAACTCAAACCTCAGAATTGCCATGCTAAAAACAACAACACAACCTACTACAAAACTCAGATACAATTTACTACACACCAAAATGCCCTCTCTACTCACCTCTGAGAGTTTTCCTGACACACCTCAGAGAAGACTCTGGGTACACTGTTGAGTAGCCTTCCTAATCAATGTAGAGATTCCCCCTATTACACTCAAAGAATACTTTAATTACATCTCATTGTTTTCTACCTAGTCATATAGGGTAGATTTCATTATTCACTTCTGAGAGCCCCAACTACACAACAGAGAGCATGCTATGCAGACAAAAATTCTTCTACACCCCTCATAGATTCTTCCTGAACACTTAATAGAGGCTGCTCTACACAACTCAAATCATCTGCACTACAAATCTCAGAGAACCTTCCCTTCACACTTCACTGAATACTTCCTACATACATAGCATTCTCCTCTTCACACAGCTCAGAACACTACTTATTCATATCAAGTGCCCTTTCTACAGAATTCAGAGGGCCATCCATACACAACTTAGACACATTTTCTACACACATTATTTATCAATCACTGTATCAATGTTGGGACCAGAGAACCATTGCTACACACCACACACCATCCCTCTACACACCTCAGAATGCCATAATTTCACTATTCAGAGGGTCCTGTTACACACCTCATAGAGCCCTCCTTTCAAACTTTAGTTTGTCCTCATTTATCTCAGAGATCTCTCCTTACTCACCATAGACATCCACAAATACACACCTCAGTTAACTCTTAATCTTTACCAATGAGCAACAACCTTATGCACCTCATTCAACTGTTCTCCCTACAAATCTCAGAGAGGCTCCTATACAAACCTCGGAATGCCCTTTCAACATGCATTTGAAAATCCTACCTATACATCTCTGGTAGCCCTCAAAACTAGCCAAAAAGCCCTTAATATTTACCTCCAAGGGCCAAAACTACAAACATAAAAGAACCCCCATGATTCTCTTCTGAGTGTCTACCAAATCACCTCACAGATTTTCTCTTCTATCCTCAAATATTACTGTCACCACAACTGAGTTTATTCTTTCTACTCATATCAAGATCTAACTATGCACTGTAGAAGTCCCTCCCTACATGACTGAGATAGCATTTCTACTATGTCAAACAGGCCTCCTACACCCCACATAGATCCCTCTGCCCACGTTGTATAACCTCCCTACACAACTCTGAGAGCCCTCCAAACACACATCAGAGTTCTATCCCTCTGAATTTCAATTAGCCCTCACTACACACTTCAGTTAACCTATATAGCAAAGCTCAGAGTCCAGCCTATTCATCTCCATGATTCCTAAGTTCAGACCATATAGATCCCCCTTCCAAATTTTGTGGGACACTCCCTTCTACATCAACTTGTCCTCCTTACTCATCTATCAGAGATCTCACTACTCACATCAAAAAACCATACAAACAAAACTAACTGAGCTCTTTCAACTCATCTCAGTGCACCCTATCTATACACCTGATTGAATGCTCCCAAATCAACTGAAAGGACCTTCACACACTTCTTGTAACTCTCTAACACACATAATAGAACCATCCTGCACACCTCATAAAGTCCACAAAACACAACTTAGAGGCCACATGCCTCCAACTTCATAGAGACTTCTCTGTACACCTCAGTTTAACCTTCATACACAACAAAGTGTACCCTCCATACTCAAATATAGAGCAGTTCCTACACACATGAGAGAAGTCCCTACATAACTCAGTGAATAAAACCATTCTTCTTTGCAAGAAGAAACAATGTTTCTTTGCAAGCCCTCTATAAATACCTCAAAGAGCTTATATACTCACCTCACAGAGGCCTCAATATACACACTCAGAGAACAATTTTGACTCTTCACCATGGTCTTCCCTATACTCCATAAATACTCTTACTCTGAAAGTAATGATAACCCTAAGCATAAACTTAAGTCTTCCCTACATGCCACAGTCCACCCTGAACCTGAAACTGACCATGACCCTAACCCTAAATCCTAACCCTAGGCCTAACCTAACCCTAACCTCATAGTGCTCTCCCTTCTACACTAATTTTTCTCCATACTCATCTCGCCAAGCTCATACTACTCACCTTAAATGGCCCTCCAAACACAGCTGAGTTATTTCTACAATTTCCAGTGCACAGACTCTGTGCAACTCTGTGAGCCATCCCAATTCACTTCAGGGCACCCTCTCACACACAGAAAGGAGCCCTGGGACAAACATCATATAGCCTTGTTACACAATTCATACACACCTCCTTACACAGCTCAGCAGCTGCACACTACCAATCTTAGAGACCCCTCTCTACAAACATCATAGTATGCTCCATAAACATCAATGGAAACCATCCTTATATCAAGAGTAGTACCTACTTGTGTAGAAAACCTCAGGTAGACATTCATATATACCTTACTGAGTACAAATTATATTCCTATACAAGACCTTTATACTAACTATACTTCTATGCCATACTCTTTAAACACCTCAGAGAGAATTTCTACTCACCTCAGAGAGCCCTCACTACACATCTCAGAGAGCTCTTTCCACTCACCTCAGAGGTATTTCCTATACACTATAAAAGTCCTACTTATTCAGTTATGTGAGCCCTCTCTCACAGAAGAAAGTTCACTGACAAACCTTATAAATACCCAATACACCTTTCAGAAGACCCTCACTACATACCAAAGAGATATTCCAATCCAAAGAGAACCTGTTTTAACACTCCTGAGAATATTTTCTGCACACCACAAAGGCATTCTCCTACACATCTAAGTAATCCCACCCTACTCACATCAAGATCCCTTCCTATACACCTCAAAGTGCCATCCATACACAGCTTGAAGACACTTCCTTGACACTTTATTGAGCAACACTCAAACAACTCATCTCTCCATAAACACTCCAGTGAACACTCCCTATAAACACCAGAGAGATGTCAATTCAAACCTCAGAATACCCATGCTACACACCTTAACTAGTGCTATGAACATAACACAGATAGATCTCACTTCTATCCAAAACACTCCCTACTCATCTCTGGGTGCTGCATATACACACCTAAGAGAGCACCTATCATTCTCCATTGAAAGCCCTCGCAAACACCTCAGAGATTTCTTATACTATCCTCAAAAAATCCTCCCATCAAAACACAGTGTTTCTCCCTACACATATCAGAGATATTTCACTATTCACTCCAGGGGGTCTTCCCTCCACAACTATGTTAACATCTTTACTCATTCATAAGGATCTCTTACACCCCTATAGATCCCTTGGCATATCTAATAGAAAACTCCCTCCACACCTTTGAGAGCCCTCATAAACACATCAGAATGCCATACTTATGCATTTAAAGAAGCCCTCACTATACACCTCAGAGAACCTACACTGCAAAGCTCAGAGTGTCTTCCATACACATCTCAGCAAGTCTGACCTACATGTGACATAGGCCCCCCTTCACACTTCATAAGGTCCTTTCCTCTACATCAGTTTTTCCTCCCAACTTCTCTTACAGAGCTCTTACTACTCAGTCAAAGAGGCCCTCCAGAAACAATTCACTGAGTCCTCACTATTCATCTCAGTACACATTCTTTATACAGCTGAGTGACCCTCCCAACTCATCTCAGAAGGACCAACATCTCTGACACACATCAAAGTTCTCTTCTATGGACCTTATAGAAGTTTCTCTAAAGAGATCAGAGACTGCATGCTACCAACCTCAGAGTTCTCTCTACACACCTCAAAGTAACCTTCATTCAGATCAATGAAAGCCCTTCCTACTTACCTCAACAGCAGTCTCTATACACCTCAGAGAGACTTCCCTTCATACCTCAGCAAATAAAAATTAGATTGTGTTAAAAGCCTTCTTTACTAACTACACTTCAAGTACTCTCTAAATCCCTCAGAGAGCCCAACTACTCACCTCAGAAAGCCCTAAATACATGCCTAAGGGAGACCTTTTAGTTTACAACAGAAGCCTTCCCTATGCATTCAAAATACTGACCCCAACCCATAATAAAACCCTAACTCTAACCCTAATCTTAAGCCCACCATACATACCACAGAGAGCCCTTGCTGACATTGACAGTGACCATGACCCTGACCTTGACATATTACTGATCCTAATGTTAACCTTAACCTTAACCTCATAGAACCTTCCCTTTTACATCAGTGTTTTTTCCTATTTTTTTATGTCACGGGGCTATTGTGCCTTACATTAAAAGGCCCACCAAACAGTACTCCTTAAGTCCTTTCTACAATTCATCGAACTCCCTCCCTATGCACCTTTGTGAATCCTCCAAGTTCACCTCAGGAAACCCTTCCTCACACCACTAGGAGATCTCAAACACATTTTTTAGAACTCTCAGTCAATGTAGCAGGGCTGGGGATATTGCTCAGTTGGTAGAGTGTTTGCCTTGCAAGCATGAGGCCCTGGGTTCAATCCCCAGCACCAAAAAAAAAAAAAAAAAAAAAGTCAATGTAGCTATTGACCTGTTATTGGATTTTTATTAAAATGGCAGCTTTTTAAAAATTCTTTCTCCTTCATCTTGGTTTTTAATTATGAATTCATATTTTCACTAATGGTACTTTTATGTTTTTTCTTTACATTTTTTGCCATGTTGTGATGGTGCCCAGGACATCACACATGCCGGATAAGTGCATTACCACTGAGAGACATCCCCAACCCTAGTATATTATATTTGTCAGTATATTTCATAATTTTTGTGCTCCTATTTCTCTCTTTTCATGCCTTTTTTCTGGGTTCACTTCCTTCTGAGAGTGAGCCCACACCAGTAATAAGCTGTTTTTGTTGTTTATCTGAAAGTATTTGTTACTCTGTTTTATCTTTACTCCTGAGGAGTATAGTACAGGTGGGAATAGAGTCCCAGAAAAGGTGCTTTTCCCTCCTTCTTTGGGATAGTATCTCTTTATGTTCCCCAGTTTTACCTTGAACTCCTGGGTTCAAGTAATCATCCTAACTCAGCTTCCCAAGTAGTTGGGATTTCAGGCACCACGTATAAGAAAGGCAATTTAAGAAACATTTCTTTTTTGTGCATCCCACATTTAATAATTAGACTTATTGTGTGGTTATTTGAAAAAATGCTCATCCTCCTCCAGAATGACTTTTTCTTGTTTTGTTCTCTGTTGTATCCTTAGTCCTATAACAATGCCAGATTCACAGTTTCTAATTCATTATTATCATACAAGATCATTATCAATGATTCAATGAATTTAGGATGGTTTTGGTATATCTTTGCTACACTTTTATCTTCTGCCATTTCCTCTATTACCCAATTCAGTAAACTGCATTCTACTGCATATTTAATTTTGAATTTAACAAAAATTCAATTCTCTTTCCTGGTTATTTCCAAAACACAAAAATTGATGTCTTTGTGAACATTGTCATTCATGATAGACTTGCGATGTCAATACTGACAAACAACAGGGGAAGGTCATGAAGAGACAGCTGTGTGCACAAGTCATCTTATAAGAGAAACTACCACACAGACAGCTCACCACTTAAATAAAACCACTGGCCTGACATGCAGTCTTGCAAGTCCAATTCTATCAAACATTTAGCTCTTTCCCTAAGATTAGCTTTAGTTATTTTAGATTTAATAATTAATGGCTAATAATTGTAGCCATTCATCAATCAGAGCTCACTATGTCTCAAATAACTCCAAAGGTTCCTTTTTTTTATAAATCACTTAAACTATCTGTGCATTTTTGCAATTAAACCCCAAATATCCCTTTGCTCCTTGGGTATACCAGAAGCCACCCTGGCCTGGAATTAGTTGTTGTAGGTTGAAATCATATTCTTTGTTATTTCCCAAAATAAATCTTCTTATAATTTGTTATTTCCAAAATTAAACCTTCTTGCATAAATATTCATTTCTATCCTTCACCCCTTTGCCATCTTTAAAGATAGCCTTCTAATAAAATTAAGTATGCTTTTCTACCTGGCTAACCACTTAACCAAAAGTTAGTGACCATCATTGGTACCGAAGCTTAGAAGATAAGGAAAACCACCACAGTTAATGGGAAATGCTGACAAATGGTATTGGTTATATTTGAAAAACATGTATTATGTAGAGACTTAGCAGTCTGTAGTAGAACAAATTTGTATGGATGCTTGTTATGGTGATTTGTTATGGCAATTGCTTGTGCCAGTTTTTGTTCAAAAACTACATTTCTGTATTCACTGGATGATCATGCTTTTGTCTTTGTGGTTTGGACACAATTTTTAAAAATCATAGTGATAAATTTAGAAAAAGTACATTCTTATTAGAAAAATTAGTTCTGAGATTCTATTGTTTATGAAATTTATATTGAAAATATAATCCCAAAAAAATGTTGATGTAATTTTGTCATCCATATTGGTGAAACAATTGAACACAAGAAATCTAAGCATTCAAGTCTGTTTGATAAGGATCAGTGTAAAACATGAGATGTGTGCAAATACATGATTTAGCAAGTATAACTGTAGTAATAGGTTTAAAGATGTTTGAACTCAACCCAAGATATCTTTTCAAATGTATTTTGCTCTATTTTCATCTTTAAGTTTTTTATGCACTAACAAAAGTGAACTAATAAGTGATATATGTGAAATACATAAGTAAATAAAAGGAAGATAAATAGAGTAGGGGAAAGAGAATAGAGGGAGTGGGAGACTTAGAGAGGGAGAGAGAGATGGAAAGCTGAAGGGCACTCTCTATCAAATGGAGTAAATAAATTCCATGCTTGTTTGATTTTGTCCAAATGAACCCACTTACTATGTATGACTATAATTCTCTTAGTAAAAAATAAAGCAAAAGCAATATATGGCAGTTTTATTAGAACTCCACAGATAATAAAACAATTCCAGTTCATATCAATGCCATCACATTCTTCAAATTAAAAGTCAATTAATTCCTGAAAAAGGTTGTTTTTAATTTAATTTATGAAATGAAAACAGTCACTAGAATTTCATTTAGTCAAAATTTAATCTGAAATCACTCTGAATGCTAAGTTAATATTAGTTATCATATTCTATCAAGTGAAACAGAAGCTGTAACTATCAATGTCTATACACACACAGATGAACCCACACAGAGAGACACCCAACATAGACTGAATGAAATAGAATTACAAAATTTTAGTTCTGTAGCTCTTGGTTAAAAAACAACAAAATTTCTGAATGATATTAGGTCCTTTTGCTCTTCAGAACCATTATCAGTAGCATTTAAAAATGTCTGCCCTTTGAAGAACTATTTTATAAATCAACCTAAAGATCTCAGTGTGGCATTTAACATTTTGAAAACAACATCCTATATTTACCACTTTTCTCTTTTTTTGGGGGGCGGGTGCTGGGGATCGAACCCAGGGCCCTGTGCTTGCAAGGCAAGCACTCTACCGACTGAGCTATCTCCCTGCCCCAACATCCTATATTTAAGTTGAAATTTACTCAAAGTCAGAAATTTTAATCAAATAATCAGTTAATGCACAGCTAAAATATAATCCTTTAAGCTTTTAGTCCATTGAGATAACTCAGAACAAAGCTAGAAATAAGAAAAAAAACCTAGGGGGATGACTTTTTCTTGCACAAATATTCATGAAAAAAGACACTGGAAGGGAAGGGCAGAAAGACAATACCTGCAAACATTTAGATTTTGAAATATTCTCCTATTATCCAAGAGCAGACTCAGATGGCACCGACTGCAGCTTCCGCCTCAGGTCCCTAGGGGGCGCAGTCAGCACAGAAGTCACTGGATCCCCAGCGAAATTGCAGACCGGTGAGCGGGACGAGTTGGAAAATAGAAGAGCGCAAGGGGGCGACCCGGGCAGAGTCGCCTCTCTCCACCAATCCGCCAGAGGACTGCGGGCGCAGCAGCGGCCCCAGCGGCAGGTGCTGCGGTCTGTGCTTGGGCCATGTCAGCATAGGTGTCTCCTTGAAGCGCCTGCACGGGTTGAACGCTCTTTGTTATCAGTGAGAGCTGCCAGAAGTCAGGGCAGAGCAGTTGTCCCCGACAGTCTCCCCGGACCGTCAAGGGTTCCAGACGCCCTCTTCAGTTCCGCTGCTCTGCTGCGGAGCTCATTCCCTCCCAAGGGGCATCTGCTGTGGCCTACCCACCCAGGTGCTTGGTTTGCTTGGCTCTTTGTTCGGCTGCAGCACGGTGTCCCCTGAACTGGCAGGTCCAGAGAGACCCTGGTGCCGACCCTCTGGGGCCCCATTCAACGCAGAAGACCCTCAGACCCACACGCGGTGGTGGGCAAGGTTCAGCCCAGGTGACCGCGGATCGTGGGCACTGCAGGACTCCAGCTGCATTAGTTCCAGGCGCTGCGCAAGATAGGTGTTGCTGGGAGATGGTGGGAAAGGCCTGCTTGTGGGCCCAGGCGCGGTGAAGCCTCCTCAGTGGCCTAAGGTGTGCGCAGGCTGGGTGAGCTCTGTCTTGTGGGCCTGGCCCCAGGGGAACAGCATCTCGAACTTGGCAAGCGCTAGCATCTGGGTCCCCGCCTTTCTCTCAGAGCCACCCAGTCGAGACTGCAAGTCGCTAGGTCTGGAGACCGTGAGTGGTGATGCGATGTGCCTTTAATCCTCGAAGAATCAATGAGAAGGAAACTGAACTAGCTAGAGTGCACCGTGCTGCTGCTCTTTCTTCCTTAATCAAAGTCAGGTGAAAGCTTTAAAGGTACAACCCTGCCCTCCACTCCTTGAAAGAATGTCAGAGACCAGTCCCATTAGTTTGATTAAAGGTGGGTTGATTAGTGTCTGAGTCTCAGCATCACAGTCTTGTTAACTAAGGATGAGTGACATCCGTGGTGGACTTCAAGTGTCAAGTGCCAGTCACCAAAACCACCCTTTCAGTCCTCTGCCCTGAGCTCCAACCTCCATGCCCCCCAAGGCCTTGTTCCCCACCCCAAGTGGGTGTTGTGCAATCCTTGAAGCAAATCTTTCAGCGTCCACAGCTTTGCCACTCTGCTGTTTCTCCCTCTGTTGACTATTTAGAATACAGTAGTGATCTCTAAAATAAGGAAGGAGAATGCTGATTTCAAATGACCTTTTTTAAACAGAGGCACAATCTCTTGTGCAAGAGCTTTCCCACCTAAATCTGAATTTCCTGACTAAATCTTTATCAAGCCTGCTAGTTGCGTCTTTCACAGAAGACCCCTCTTTGATGGGGTCTTTAAAACACAGTAGTGAACTTGTTTTGCTGCTAAAAACTTTAGAAAAATTAGCTGTACCATTCATAACCTCTATCCTTAAATACTGGCACACTAGGAAACTGTGCACTCAGGGCTTGATAGAAGTTGCCAGCACTGGCTGTGTCCTGGGTCTGGTGAAGGTCATTTAGGTGTGACAGTGATTTCAATTTGATAATGTTTTAAAGGTCTGAACTCCAATTATGGTCAGTTAGTTGAAAACATAACTTTTAAATTAATGCTTATCTAATGTTTTCTGAGTCATCTCCACAGGTTTTCTTAAATGCCTTCTTTAGTGTATAACTACATGAAAACAAATTGGTGTATTTCTGGTTAGCTCTTCCATTACTTGTAAAAATTTATTTCAATTATCTGTGCTTTTTGCTTAATTATTTAGTCTGTGACAAAAGAATTGTTATTTTGTAAAATGGAATATTTGGGTTGACTATTTCAGTTATTCTTGGATTCACCAGAGCTAAGGGAGCCCTTTGTTTATATTTTCCTATATCATTACAAGCTTCATTTAAATATTGTCTTAAATATTTTCAAGTATAATTTATTCCTCCTAAACTTCTGAAGGAAGACATGGTTTCAAGTTTATTAATATATAGAAAATAAATTTACATGTATTTTTCATGTGAATATTGTGCTCTGTGAAGCAGTATTTAAATGTATAATTGAAGAAAGTACTGAGAATTATATGGATGTACAACCATTTTCCTTCCTGGAAGACATTTTCATGAACTATCTAGAAGGCACCATTTGTGATTATTGTTTAGACAGATGTTCCTTTTAAATTTTTCATGCTTACTTTACCAGACTTCTAGAAAAAAACTTCGATAATTTTAGGATGATTATCACTTGCATCTCATTTCATTGTGGTTCAAACATTTACAATTTTATTTATTCAATTAAGGTAATTTTATTTTGAGACAACTGTAGATTTATATGTAGTTGTGTTAAAAGAGAGAGACATCTTCTGCCCACTTTATGTAGAGGTGCCCACATCTTGACATTAAAGATGATATAGCTCAGTTTTAGACCATTTCTGTCACAAGGACTACTCATGGTGACTTCTGATAACCACGCCCATGTTGTCCTGCTGCCCTCCCCACCACTTCTGGCCACCATTAATCCTTTTCCATTTTTATGAGTTTATCATTTCAAGAATTTGTAAATGAATGGTAGAATATTGATGACCTCGGCTTTGGTTTTGAAAAGTAGAAATATTTCAATTAATTACTGCAATTTAGTCAATGTAATTCAGAAGCAGATCCCATATCATTCTTGGTTAGAACGATTGTTCTATCTCCTAATTTTTTTCTTTGGTATGTGGGACAGTTCAATAAGATTTAATGAGTATTTATCTGTCAAATGAAGATTTGAGAATTAATTACAATTTTTCTTCAAGTAAGCTCATTAGTATGATTTCCACTGAGATTTAAAAACATAGCAGTTGTCACTATCCCATTATTTTTTTGTACTGAGGATGGAACCCAGGGTCATCTCACTACTGAACCACATGTAGTTCTTTTTGTTTTGAGGCAGGTTTTTACTAAGATGCTTAGGCTGACCTCAAACTTGCAGTTCACCTTCCTAGGCATGTGCCATCATGTTCACTTGCTACCCACTCTTTAATTAACAAAGATTGCCCCTTGTAAATCTTACTGTTTGAATAGTTGCTGCAACTAAATTTACTTCAGAATTATGAAAACTCAGTAACTGTACCCAAGAAAAGTTAACACTGTGATGACACATATCTGAATCAAAAGTATGTAGGTAGATTTCTACCAAAAGATGTAATGAAACACAGGAATACTTTGAACACTCTGTCTTCCTTTGTACTAACACTTTTAAAATATGGCAATAAATTGACAAAAAAATAAAAAGTTCTTAAATTTTTCTAAGGATCTCAATTAGAGTTTATTGGCCTTGTTCCAATTTATATTTGATCATATGACACATAGTAACAGTTCAGTTGTGGCATCTTCTATGGCTGAAGTCATACCTGACAGAGGATGTGTACAAAAAGCTGGGGGTCTGTGCCTGCCCTGGGGAAGCTCATAAGCAGGGTACAGATGCCCACATAATCAGCTAACTATAATAATTAGCAAAAATAGTTTCTCTTAGCAATGTACACATGACATAAGTAACAGGTTGTATGTTACCTTCTATAAGGCAAATATAGGTTACTGATTTGGTGTACTAGCAAGTTAAAATTGCCCATTTGCAGATTTTTGCCTCTCTCTATGTTTTAAACAGAAATTTACAAGACTACAGCCAAAGATGGGAATGGTGTTTAGACAACAAATTTAGTTCTCTCTGCCTCTAGTTTTCTAATGTGGACATGAGACTGTAAGTTTGAATTTTAACATTCTATGAAAAGCAACAGAGAGACAGAGCTGACAGAGAAAGAGAGAATGGGGGTGGGTGAATTGGCCAAAACCAACTCAGCAAGACTTGGCACAAATTAGTTTACTTCAAGCTTTTTATGACCAAAGACCAAACAGCAAAACTCTTGGTCATTTTATAGTCATCTTTTGCTACACCAACTCTGCATGTGGTCCCACTGGAACAGGGTGACCATGAAAGGATCACATACTGTGAAAATATTACTTAATTTAATCAGATATGGAGTCCTCTCCAGTTGCTCAAGACCTTGATATCACCTAGAATGCTTTTTTTTTTTTTTTTTTCAGAAACATGTGAGAGCTCTTCTATGGGGAATATAGGGAGAAACATTAAGTACCTTGATGCAAACTTGTCTCAGTACCAATGGAAAATGATATACTCACATTAAAGAGACTTTGTTTTATACATTTCTTCATCCTTAGTACATCAAACATTGTCTCCTATGTTTGAATACATGCATATAGAAATGATTGGATATTACCAGATCATGAATCTCACAGATGTCTTGGTGTCTTTCCTGGAAGTTCCTCTGTGAGGGGAAAAAATACTTAGGATAGTTTGTTGCTAGATATGTTGCACCAGTTTGCTGTGTTGTATGCAATAAGGGGGGATCAGCCTCAAAAGACTCCTTTCTTTTTCTCATCAAAATCCACATTGAATTATCCCAATTTTTTTCTGAGAAAAATAAAACCACATATTTCATTTGCACCAGTCATTGAAGACTTAGAATAAAGCTGTGTACTTCAGTGAAAAGAGGAATTAACTTTCCAACAAAAGTTTTATAAATGCTCGAGCACATAATTTCAATGAGAATGATTAGAATTTTCTTTTATCTGTTTCAGGATTTTTTATGCCATATTTCTAGAAGCATTTTTATATCCAATCTCTATTATCATTTGGTCAGTGTTATGAATCAAGGGAACAATAAGATAAAATTAATACAAAACAAAGTAATTATTCTAACTGATGATTCTACAAAATACTTCTAATATACATTTTGTATGTATTTTGTATTTAATCATATATTTATGTTTGTTTAATAGAATAAAATATAAGTATGAAAAATGACAACAAATATTCAAATCATCCTCCTGGACCTGTGTAAAAACAGTTTTTTTGTATTTATGAAAATATTTATTTTTCAGAATACAGAATAGATTATCATAAAAATGAATATTTTTTGAGAATATGAACAATTTATTCTAGCACAGCTATCTAATTGTATGTTGATAGAAGCTTAGGCCTTCATAGCACCCATTTCATCTAAGCTCAAATAAATATCCAGAGAGCAAAAAGGGTCTATTGAAATTAGAACCCAAAGGGCAAATTTTACTGCTTCTGTCATTGGTGTTACTTTCTCCCTCTTCTTATTAATGGAATTCTTGAAAACTGTATACACCTTCTGTGTATCTGAATATAATCATAACTGACACTCATTAGTACACTGGCTCATATTCTAGGCCAATGTCAAGCTTATCATCTTATAAGTGAATGTTAGCTAAACAGAGGTATTCTCACATATTTCATTCAATAACTGATGTAGTGAAGACAAAATGATTCATTCCATCATCTGTAGGTCACAGTATTTTTTTTCAAAGACAAAATCAAACCAGTTTTGTAATAAAAGGAAACAAAACAATCCATGCTATTAAATGCTATTTGGGTGAATGTGCATTATAGGGCATATACTATTTGTTTACTTTATATAAGTTTGCATATATTTAATGTAAACTCTCATATTTGGATTTTAATTAATACCATACATGTAATACTTGAATCTAAATGGAATGGAATGAAGAGTTTAAAAGGTCCCCAAAACCATATTGTTTTATTTCATCACTGTAATTTAAATATATTAGTGTTTTTCTTTATTCATTTGACTAAGCCAATTTTAGAGGTAAAATCAAGAACCAAAGCATATATAGTATATCTGAAATTACTAAATAATATAGTCTTCAGTATGTCAGAAGTAGTGATTGTGATTAAACAAAAAAATACTTCAGCTCATGTATGATGATCTTACAAAATATTTTAGAATTTTATATATTGTTGGCACTGTAGTAAAATTGATTTGGATATTATGAGTGATGTATGCTCAACTATGAATAAATACAATTTATGGTTAACACTGGGTTGTTTTGGAATACTGCTTTTGATTTCACAATTTATATCAGAAACATATTTTCACAATCTACCAGTTGTACTTTTGATTTGCTAAGAAATGATAGTACTCTAATCCTAGTTCACCAACTCCTTGATCCCCCCTTTTTTGTGTGATACTGGGGATTGAACTTAGGGACAATTTATGACAGAGCACATCGATTT